>JAODAL010005734.1:0-140366 GCA_025379985.1 Phyllomedusa bahiana | reverse complement strand
TTATGTGTAAAAAAAATATTATCACGCACCCTTTGAGAGCTATACTTTTTCTATTTTTTGTAACAGACTGTAGGGACTTTTTTTTTGGGGGATAAATGATTTTTAATTGGTAAAAACTTTGGCTTTATAGGAGTTTTTGATCGTTTTTTATTCCTTTTTTTGTGCTGGGGATAACAAAAATCTTAAATTCGTGATTTTTTTTTTTTTGGGTTTTTTTTTTTTACGGCGTACCGACGGGTTAATTAACATGACAGATTTTAGGGAGGTCATTACGCACGTGGCGATACCAAATAGGGATTTATTTTTTTTTGATCTTTTTTGGGGCGATTGGCTTTGAAAAGGGGGAAAAGGGGCGTGTACTATTTTTTTTTTTATTTTTTGTTTTTGGGTTTTTTACATGTTTTTTCATTTTTTTTTTCCACTTTTTCACGTTTTTTTTTTACTTTTCCCCATAGGGGATTTGAATGAAAAATTTTTAGACCTTCTTTAAATAGGAATCGGTACATAGCTTGTTGCTATGACGGGTTCCTATGACAACTGTCATCACGATGCCGGGGCTCTCTTTTAAATTTTATTGCACCCATCGCCGCGAAAAAAAGGGGGGTTAACCGCCACCCCCCCCCCCCCCCCCCCCGGAGCGATCCGGGGTGGGGGGCCGACGCTGGGGGATGTCAGCTAAAAATATACGTTTACCCCCCGCGCCGATCCGGTCCTAGGACGTATCCATTTCCAGGTGCGTAACCCCAAACCACCTGGACGTAAGGATACGGCCAAGGCGTGAAGGGGTTAAAGCCCCGGGCATTTTAAGATAACTGCTCCACTGTAGGTGTCGTCTTCTTACGCCCTTCATACCCGTTCACCCCTCAGCAGATGGGGGCTCCAGGTTTCCACGGGGGTTTTTTTTGCAATGGTCAAAATTTTTCCCCTCACAATACACTCCACCCTTGCCATGAAAAAGCCCAAAAATCATCCCCCCCCTTTGGAAATCGATAAGTTGCCCCTTTTACTCAGAAACAACAAGGGATATTGTTCAACAATTGATCGCAACACCCCTTTTGTACCCCCCAAACAACAAACCCCCGCAACCTTCTGTATGAGCTACGCAGCACCAGCGTCCTAATAATGTGACTCGACTGTGTGTGTGATTGATTATGGGGGACATGTATGAAAACTGCCTAGGTCTAAGGGTGTGTTCACACGGCGCTTTTTGGGCGGTTTTTAGCATCTTTTACGTGCTGAAAAATGACCCAAAATCAGCCCAACAATTTTCAAATCTTCCTTCATTGACTAAATGTAAAAATAGTTTGTTTTATGGAACAACCGGCGTATTTTACATTATAGTCAAGATTTGTATTTCAAAAATTTTGAGCCTTTTTTTTTTTTTTTTTTGGGGACACAAACACTGTAAAAAAAAGTGACTTCAATTTTAAAGGGGTTGTCTCACTAAAAGGTTTTTGTTTTTAAATGTTAAAGATCTTGCAAAAAACAAGTCATTTTGGAAAATATGTGTCCTTTAAACGGGGTCCCCCCCCTTTTCCCTGGGTTATCACCTACTCTAGGGGGGGCCTGCATCAGCCCCTTCGGGTTGCTATAGCTCCCAGACCTGTTCAATCTCCCCTAAAAGGGCGGGTTCACAGCGGGTTTTGCTTTTCCCCTGCCCTGCCCATGCGGGGCCAGTAGAACCAGAAAACAATCAAAATAAAAAACCAAAAAAAAACAGGACTGAACAAAAAAATCAGTGTGTGGGGGACAACCCTTTAAGGTGTTTTTTTGCTTCTAAAATCCCCATAAAAAAACAATGCGGTTCGGTTTTTTTAAAAATTTACCCCTTTTGGAAAAACGCCCCTAATCAGGCTTTTTTTAAAAAGCTTTTTTTTTTTAATTTGTAAATTTACACTTCAAAAAACGCTGTGGGGAAACTTTACCCAAAAAACTTTTTTGTTCCCCATAGCAACCAATCACAGCTCCCCTTTCGTTTCATAAAATTTCCCTTCTGAAAAATTAAAGGGGCGCTCTGCTTGGTTGCTATGTGCAACAAAGTAAGTTTTTGACCTAGATATTTTTCATACATCTGTGATATATGTATTGTATAAAAATATAACAGAAGTATGTTTATAGGGGTTAAAAGGAAAGTGATTTTGTTTGAGGCCGTTCTTGGGCCCAGTTAAACACACTTTTCGGGTTTCCCTGTACCCCGGGCCAGTCTTTGGGATACTAGATAGTTGCCCGTTTATTTTGTCAGCACAAAAGGGGTTTAGTTGGGAAAACCCTGGGGCAAATCTAGTCAAAAAGGGACTACGTTTGCACTACTACTAATTTGTCGGGATACTTTTTAGATGTCCAACAGTTACCCCCCCCCAAAAAACCCCGGGCCCTTTCTTGATCACGTTACCCAAATTTAAATTTTTTTTCTCTTTTAAATTGCCCCCTGCCTTTCAGAAAGGGGTAAATTTACTAAAAAGCAGTGCCCCTCCTTTGTGCGTTTAAAGTCGTAATGTTCTAATTCTGGGTGTCTTGTTTGTAGGTCGGGAAAGTTTGCTCGGGGCTGTTTACTGAAATATTTAAACCATGCCATGCATCCAAAAGGGGGCCCAAAGGGAAACGCATATTTCTGGTGTCTTCACCATTGACAAAATAAATGATTTTTGAAAAAAAGATTACCCTTGGCCCGGTAAAAAAGGGCAAACTAAAAACCCCTTCCCGATATTTTTACTTAAAGAACTGTGATGACTAAAATTCTTGCCCAAAATGTTTTTTTTATTAGTTTCTCCCTTTAGTAATTTTATATTTTGCAGTTATATACCTAAACCTGTAATGTCTACTTTAGATAATGTGCATACCTTTGCTGTTATTTTTTCTAAGGGAAGAATGAAATGTTTCTTGTTTTAAACTTCTATGGTAAAAATTTTTGTGGCCCTTTTGTAGTAATTTTTTCTTCACGTCTTTTTTGTCCCAAGTGTAAAATGAATATAAGAGGTCACAGACCCCTGCTCGGTATTACTGCTATTGTGGAAAAGTAGAAGACCCTCCTTTGGACCCATGGCTGGTGCCACATTCCTGTGGACAAGTTTGTGAAAAAGAATTTAAGCCATCATGTGGTCACAAATGCCTGCTGTTGTGTCACCCAGGTAAATAGTGAGCATCATCTTATAGGGGTGTAATGTATGCAAAGGGGGATTTTCCCGTGGGTGAATTTGTTGGGGCCCTTTAAAAAATTTTAAAAAGTTTGGGTCCTAAGGCGGGCATGTAAAGAATGAGGCTGGCAAGGTTTTTGGGGGTCCCTTTTCCCGCCTGGGAAAAAGGCGCAGGGCCCCATTCACTTTTTTTTTTTAATCGGGCCCCACTCCAAAAATTTGGTGGGATTTATAAACCACCCGCAGCACTTTGTTTAAAGCGCCTGAGATCGGGGGGGCGGGGCTGGAGGGGTGTCGCACTACAAAACCCTATGAACTACACATTTAATTGCCTTTTAGTAAGGCAAATCCAGGGCCCTTTTCGTGGGAAAAGGTAAGCCCCTTTAAAAGTGGTTTACCTGAACCCGAAGTGGGCCCCTTTGTAGCTAGAAAGCACTAAATCTTTTGACCCCACAGTTTGAACGGTTTTTAAAAATTCAAAGGGGCCCTTCTACGCACTAATGTGTGCCAAAAAAATGCTGCCTGAGCGCCATAATACAAACATGTCGCCCTTAATGTTTTGGTATATTGCTAGATTATGCCACCACTTAATAATACACGGGGGTTTTGATTTTTGGGGAAAACTCACCGTTCCCAAGGATAGTTCCCCACGGCCCTATTTGGGGGGGTGTAATTGCACCAAAGTATGCCCCGCACATGCAGTAAAATCGTAGCACTTATTGAGTGCGATATAAAATGAGTGTATTACTTGTCACATCCTGTGCGCCCGTAAAAAGAAATGACGTCCCTTTTTTCGGGTGCTTTCAAGCCGGGGAATTTTTATTTCTGAATAGGAAGGGGAAGGGCATTTCGCGGTTGAAAGTATGGGGCTGGCCCAAGGCGTTTTTTTTTAACCCGCAGGGGTTCTGCCCGGGGAAAAACCCGTGTTTAACATACCCTAAGAGAAGGGCTGCAGCCTTTTACAGTTTGTCTCTTCACTCTGCCACTCCCAGTCACGGTTTTGCCCGGGGAATTTTTTTTTTTAGCCAACCCCATTAAAGTGAATGGGGTAACTCTTCAGCTCACTTGCACAGCAAGTAGTTGGGTGGGACTGTGTAGAGCACTCAATCAGCGATGTTGCCCCTTTTTATTTTTTTTTTTTCAGGATTGGTGGGAGTCAAATCTCGCCGGGGTTTTATTTTAAAAAGATGCCTTTAAAACTTAGTGAGGGTGGAAATATGGGCCCGTAAATTTAAAATTTCAATCTTTGTTGTTTTTTAGGTCCGTGTCCACCATGCCCAAAAATGGTGACTACCACTTGCTATTGTAAAAAGGCAAGGCCTGTTCCTAGGCGATGCAGCACCAAAGACTGGTCCTGCCGGCAACCATGTGGGAGAATGTTGCTTTGTGGGCAACATAAGTGTGAAAATCCTTGTCATAAAGGTAGGTTTTATCAATTGGATTAATATTTGTAAATTTGTTTAAATGCCAAGTTTACACATTTTCTGTCAGCAATGAAGCTCAGATTCTTCTAGAAATTCATGTAAGTGGGTTATTTTAGATCCAATTCACATGCTTCAGAAATAATCTGCACCATTAAATCCACAGTTTTATTGCTTAGTGCAAATCTGTACCATGTGAACATGGTACACGTTTCCCAGGATTTTTCTCGCCAATAATTCACTGTGGGACACAGCACCTTGGGTATAGAGCCTTGCCTTCGGAGGCGGACACTAGGCGGATCAAACGTGTTAGCCCCGCCCCGACTGCCTATATCCCTCCTGCTGACGCCAGGCTGATCAGTTGGTACAAAAGCTGTGGCCGAGAGGAGGAACAAAAGAGAACCTTAATTCCCTGGCGAAAAAAATCGAGGACGGGACCTGTGTCCCCCGATGAATTGGACAAGAGAAGGATTTTACGGTAAGTACAAAAATCCCATTTTCTCACCAATAATTTATTGGGGGACACAGCACCTTGGGATGTCCATAAGAAGTGTGGGTGACTAGAAAACTTCATCACCAGTGACAAGCATCAGCCGACTGCTACCTGAAGTACCTTACGGCCGAGGGCTGCAGCAGCCGAGGCCAAGGCATGAGTTGGGTAGAACTTAGACGGAGTATGGGCCAAAGCCCAGGTGACAGCTTTGCAAATCTGCAAAAGCTGAGGCTTGAAGCCGAACCAACCAGGCGTCCCCAACTGCTCGTGAGGAGCGAGCCGTGACCTGCATAACTATGGACCAGATCCGGCTGGCAACGGCAGCCAGAGGACGCCAGGCCCCTGCACGGACCCTCTAAGGTTCTCTTTTGTTCCTCCTCTCGGCCACGGCTTTTGTGTCAACTGATCAGCCTGGCGTCAGCAGGAGGGATATAGGCCGTCGGGGCGGGCCTAACACGTTTGATCCGCCTAGTGTCCGCCTCCGAAGGCAAGGCCTATACCCAAGGTGCTGTGTCCCCCAATGAATTGGACGAGAAAAGGATTTTACGGTAACTACAAAAATCCATTTTTCCATTAAATGTAAAATGTTAACTGGTCTTTTCACTAAATACTGTTACCGTCATCATATACTGTTCATGGAATTTTAATTAAAAAGCTTAAAAAAAGGTAAGAATTACATAAAGAAGTACTACTCTTAAGGTATGTTCATATGGCGTAATGCGGCAATATAACGGGTGTATTAGAAGTATGCGCAGGGGGGTTGTAGGCCCCATTCACCTCCATTATTCCCATTAAGACGGAGGTTACAGTAGTTACAGGCTGTATTTTGTTGCGTATTGAAGCCGTATGAACATATCCTTAGCCACCACCTTGTGTTTCAGACTACAGAAAGGACAGGGGATACGATATAGGAATAGGCTTAGGTCATACCTAATAAGGGTTGTTTCTGTTATAGTTAGTGGACAGACAGACTGTTTTTTGGTTTTTGTAAACTGACCTGTTTTTCGCCAGTTCTTGAATAAAACTGTGCAAACACAACACTATCAGCAGCGCTCTACAAACTCTAAGGCCTCGTTCACACGGCTTATTCTGGGACGGATTTCAGTCGTATTGCGCTCCAATACGGCTGAAAACCGTCCCAGGCATTACAGTAATCCATAGATCTCATAGAGAACTATGGATCCCGTCTCCCCTCCCCGCTTGGCGTATTCGCCGAGCGGGGAGAAAGTGGCTTGCACATTATCGTGGCGGGATACACGCCATGGATAATGGATGCCCCGCCCCCGCTGCACGGCACATGCCGTAATTGCGGGGCAAAATCCGTCCCGCAATTACGGCGTGAATAAGCCGTGTGAACTTAGCCTAAGAGACAGTAAAAGTCATCATAGGAACTATTTCAAATTGCATTTCTGCTGCTTTTTGAATACATGAAAATTTGAGGTTCTTAGCACACATTTGTGATCAAAATTGCGGGAGCCCATCCACCAATGACGAGATGACTTCCTTTCAGTTGGAAACCTACTCTGACATTTTACCTTGTTTGGTGTCTGTTCAGACCTCCATATTTTCAGGGAGAGAAGGTTCCAACTACATCATTTTATTTTTGAAGAATAAAGCTGCCTGAGGTCAGTTTCAAATCTACCCTGTGGTCCAAAGACATAAATTGCTGTGCCATTATCTGTCTTCCGAAAAGATGGCGATCCAAAAAGCTAAATGGCCCTCGGACTGTCTGATAAGGTGTTTGGACGAAAGCTACAGTAATATATATTATACAAATATATGTCTTAAAATATATTCTCACTATATTTTGAATTGTGTGTCGTAAAACTTTAGGTGGGCTCCTAATTATTCAGATTAGAGACTAAACTACAGACCAACTGATCGCCTGTGAGATTCAAATTACTGATTAGTTTGTTTCCCCTTGGGAGGGAAGCTGGTACCAACCATGGTTCCATCTGGTTGGGGAGAGATGGCCATTATTATTCTTGTTAACAAAAACTACTAAAACCTGGGTTAGAGTATATTTACAGTGCTGTTGTTCAGTGCTGAAAATGTAATTGCTGAATCAGCGTGGCATCCATGTCTAAAAAGCCCGGTTTTTGGATGCAAATTTGCAATGTGGATTTGGAGAGGATTTCAGCCTCCATATTCTATGTGAAGATTTGGAGCTGCATTTGCTCCAAGAATTGACATGTCGGTTCTTTTTCAGCACTGGAAAAGGAAAAAAAAAAACCTGCAGCAGAAAGTGTCGTGCACTTGTGACGCTGTTTTTTCCATTGAAAACAACTTGACACAGATTACAGCGTGAGACACTGTCTCTGATGCTGCTACAGCACCAAATTTGCATTAAAAACCGCATCCAAAACAGCTGTGTGAGCATACCCATAGAGGACGATCACACAGAGGGTTTGGTCGCTGATTCTGGGTGTGGATTCCACACCGAATATCAGCATCTGAATTGACTGTAAGGGTAAGTTCACATGGTTGATGTTGACGCTGTCTTCGAAGCGTTTCCTTTCCCAAAACAGCGTAAAAAAACCTTCGAAATGCCCAAGGTTAATTTTCATTGATTCCTATGGAAAACGGCTTTGTAGCTTACACACATTGAGGTTTTACCCCGAATTTTCTTCACTTTTTTGGACACTATTTTGGGCACTGAAAAAGAAGTGTCGTGGCAATTCTTGTAGAGTTTTCAATGCTGAAAATAGCGTTGGAAAACTGTCGAAAACCTGATCAAATCCTCATAAAAACCTTGCCTGAAAAGTGCTGCATTGAGGCGCTTTCCAGATGAGGTTTTGATGCTGATTTGGATGCAGAAAATTCAGCGTCCAAATCAGCCGTGTGAACAGAGCGGACAGTGTAAAGCACTTTAGGATATGTAAAATCGGCGTTATTCAGATGACTCTGATTTTATACGAGTATTCATGGTGAACAATGGCCACATCAATTCTTTGTCTTGGTTTATGGGGAAATAATAATAAAGTCCGGGTCGCTTCCTCGCGGAAATTCCATCCTGGCAAGCGCCGAGAACCCAGTGGGTGAACCTACCCTTACACAGCGTATCTACTAAAACCAATGAGAACAAATTTTAATTTAGTTTAATTTTATAGACAGAAAGTCATTGGCCAATCAGATAAATGTTTGGGAAAATTGACTTATTTGGTGAAAGAACATTTAGGGCGACATGTATGAAATTTGGTGTTTAAACGCCAAATTTCATGCGCATTATATTGGTCTAGATTGCACATTCTAGTGCTAGGATGACATTTCTGGCTCAGGCATACCACTTTGAAATGCCGTAGCAAAGCTATAAATCTATAGCTTCGTACGGTCCTAGTGCACCCCGCCTCCATTTAAAACTATCGCGAACGGGGCTGCGCCTGATATTGGGCTGCATAGACGCCAGATATCTGACGCAGCCCCGTCCATACACACTGCCCTTAATGTCTTTAATCTGTATAAAGCACAAAAAAGCGCAACTTGGCTAACTACCTGATTGCAGTTTCAGCAGCTTTATTTACCTTAAATTCGACTCCCACTTAAGGACTATGCCATACTAAAGTGAATGTAGACAGACTTAGGACTTATTCCGTCAAAGGATTTATTTTCTTTATATCAAAAGCCTTTTTAAACCAGTCCATGGAATACAAAATGTTGTTTTTGTTGAGAAAACTTCTGCACTTTGGTTAATTTCTTCTACCACATTTGTCACACTTTTTAACTGAAACTGGAACAGCTAAGGGTATGATGAGACATGGTGGAGGTAACACAGATTTGTGACTTGGATTCTACACCGTATGTCTGTAGCAATCTACAGTACAGTACATGTGGATGGGGTGTTTGGATTCCAACACGAGCATGCAGTGCACTTTTAGATCGGCAAACTTATATTTGTGCAAGCGTTGTTTTGTATAGCATCTTTTCATTGCATAGGGTGATACCGCATCAAATCTGACACACAATCTTTGACAAATTCAGTATGCCTAATAGGAGAAGTCTGGTGATGGTGGAGACTTCCTTCATCTGTTCATCACCCATGAATGATTGTATTCTTAGATGATTGCCATAAAGTGTTCTTGGAGCAGTGCAGGGGCTTCTACGAACATGGTTTCCTCAGTGGCCATGATCTTATGCAGAGGTTTCCCAGCCTGAAGAGTCATTCAAAGAGTCATTTTTTTTTTTTCAAGCCTTGCCCACCCGGTGCTAGCCCCGCCCACATCAACTGAAACCTATTACTTTGAATAGGTAGAAACATGTTAATAACGGTCTGTGGGTGGGGCTAGCCTATGGTGGGTGGGGCTAACACATGCTCATGAATAAGATTTGAGGGGTAAATGCTCTACAACTGCAGCTTCTTACAGAATAAGGGGCACAGCGCTGGAAACAGCAGGTCTGTCACTAGCTTGTGCTGCCCTCAGCAAGGGGGGCATAACCTATGTGACAGGTTCCCCTACAGTGTTTAACTCTGCTCCTACTTACTGTAATAAAACTATGGCTGTTATGAGCAGCAGTATACATTGAAGAGATGGATTTGGTCGTGTGAGCGCTGCGGCCCCTTTAATTAGCTGACTGGCTAGGAAACTGGGAGAAAGACACCCACTGATCTAACACTGAGGGTCTATTTTGAGGATGGCCCATGAATAGAAGGCTGGGTGATCCCTTTAAACAAGATGCCTGAAAACTAGTCCACTTCAGCATCTTCTTCCTGGTAACCCAGGTCAGTCTCCACTTGCATAAGGTAACAGTGGGGACTATATAGTAATTTTCCATAAAACGAGAAGGAAGTCATAACATTTATGATGTATAGTTACAATTAAAGGATATTGTAAGCCGTGCCCAAGAGTCAGCAAACAAAAATGCCTGTGTGGAAGACAGGTTTCCGAACGGTTGTGTGCAAGTCCGACCTGGCAGTGTGACATTGTGAGTCCTGACGCCTCTACTAAATAACAGGAACATTTAGATGTGGAATTTTGTCTTATTGTATGATTCCACTGTAAAGAAATGCATTTGGGTTCAGCGACATGAGTAAATCTGTTTTATATTTGAATTTATATTTTTTATATTTAAATATGAGCGTAACGCTCATATTTGAGTCATGTATACGACCCCAGCCATATGTGATCACTTTTATATTATATTTAAATAAAGAAGATTTCTTTTCAGAAATATGCTATTTAACTTGCTGCAAGCGTGGTTTGTCGGACATACCTCTGTTTGGAATAATACTAGGTATAGGAGGCAGAAAAAATTTCCTTGTCAGAATTTTGATATTACAAGCCCATGATTTCCAGGGAGGATACAGCGCTGATTTGGCTCTTAAAAAAAAAAGTCTCCGAATCAGCGATGTAATCCATGTGTGAAAATACCCTTATAACTCTGTTGTGCTTTTTTTCCTCTGTTATTCCTTCTAGAAATTTATTGCAGCATCAATTTTTACCATTTCAGTTTTCTGGGTGTGTCCATGCACACATTGACTTAGGCTTCGTTCACACGGCTTATTGCCGGCGTAATTGCGGGGACGGATTTCGCCCCGCAATTACGCCGGCAGCCGTGCAGTGGGGTGGGGGGCCGGCAGCTGTCATTGTCTACAGCGCGTACACGCCGTAAATAATTCACATGTCACTTTCTCCCCCCCCGGCGGCTTCGCCGAGCGGGAAGGGGAGACGGACTCCATAGTTCTCTATGAGAACTGTGGATTACTGTAGTTACTGGGGCGGATTGGAGCCGTACTGCAGCACAAATACGGCGCGCAGTATGGCTCCAATCAGTCCCAGAATAAGCCGTGTGAACAAGTCCTTAGTCAACACTGATTGGACAATGTCAGGCTGTGCAGTCACCTCTCCCCCAATTGGTAACACCCTTATATGCTGCAAGCTTCTCTTAGGGATTTCGGCAACAAGACCCCCTGCAATCTGCCCATGATAATGGGAGCTGTTTTCTATCATGTGGTCGATCAAAGCCTATATATAGATAGATACGAAAGTAATTGTAAGTAGTGTACCAATTGCAGGAAGTACCCTCATCCCACATAAAATAACAGCTATAATAACATTACACCCCCCAATTAGTAGGTCAATGACTTAATACAACTGAGGGCTGAAAGTAAGATCAGATATGAATTACAGGGTTTCTCAGTAAGAAAGATGAGAGAATGCTTGGCGAGTCCAACCATGAACTTCATATATCCTCAGATCTATGAGGCGCATTCCTTGACCAATATCTCCCCTTTTCCAAATTAATAAGAGAGAGCAAAGCCATTTTAAGATGTTTTGTATATGTTTTCGTGGAATATCCAAGGGACACCATGGTTTTATTTTGTTACAGGTAGGGAAACTTTTAATGACTCGTGTATGTTCCATTTAACCACTCCTAAAGAAACACTGATCTTTTTTACCTTTCAGGTCTGTGGAAAAACTTTACCTTGTGGGAACCACACCTGTGAGCAGGTTTGCCATGCTGGACCATGCGGACAGTGCCCTCGTTCAGGGAATAGATTGTGTCCATGTGGAAAAACAAGTATGGTTCTGAATGTATTGCTTAGCGATAGAATAAGGGTATCAATTTAGTACAGCATTAAAGGGAATATGTTGCCAATTTTTTATTTTTTTTTTATTTATTAAATCAAGACCCTGATCCATATGCTTTTCCTCTCAGTCGTTTTTATTTCCTGATAGGAGATTTCTCTATTCGGCCGTCTATATATGATTGTGGGGAAGACATTCATGCTTGCACTGCTTTAACAGCAGTAAGGGAGATACTTTACAGCAGCTTCATGCCCATAGGATTCTTAAGACAGTTTCTGTCCCATAGACTTATATAGGAGAGTTTTCACTGTGAAGGGAGGGGAGAGGGGGAGCTGTGACATCTCCTCTTGTGACTGGTGGATCCTGTATTATCTGTACACAATGGTGTCTCCTTTCAGTCTGACCCTGCTTTTACTGTATGAGCCCACTGCTGAAAAGCTCTCTAAACAGAACAGGAAGTGTCAGACGATTATTAGGCTTAGTGGCCAAAGTGAGAACTACAGGACTTAAGAATTATTAAAAAAAATACTGAAAGTGATATGGGAAAATTAAAAAAATAACCAAAAATTCCTACAAAATGTATTTAACATAAAAATGTGAGTTAAACAATAAGTTATTTTTTTGATGACACATTCCCTTTAAAGCGTTTTTTTTATTTTTTCCACCATGCAGTTGTACAGTCATGGGCAGCTTTTCTTTCACTCTGCTTTTGTCAGGCTGTGGGTGGTTCTAAGGCAGTGATTAGCATATTTAGCTTCTCTGTAACTCGTCAAGATATTACAAAAACGTGGGTGCAGGAGTTTTACTCTTCAGTAAACAAAAGCTACTTGTGCTTTCAGGAGTGAAAACAATTGCTTATTTGTAAACAAAAACTAATCTTGTTGGAGATAATTAGTCTTCTCTGAGTGAGCTCTGCATCTGGGTTAACCCCTTAACGACCGCGCACCGTCTTTTGACGGCGGGCGGTGCGGGTCGTTCATCTACTGCGACGTCTTTTGACGTCGCTGTAGATCTCGGGGTTTGCGGCGCCGCAATTGCGCTGGGATAGGGGCTGTACTACACAGCCCCGATCCCAGAGCATGTCCTGCGAGCATCGGGCTGCGGAGGAAACTTCCGCAACCCGGTGCTTTAACCCTTTGATTGCGGCGGTGCGTTACCGCAGCGCAATCAAAGGGATCCCCTGCTCTGTCGGGTGATCGGAACACCCGGTGACCCGACAGAGCCCGGGGAACGGCTGCACAGTCAGCTCTGGGGACCTAGCGTGGCCCCAGAGCTGTCTGTGTACTAAGCCAGTGTTCAGGCCAGCCTGTGTGCTGTCCTGAACACTGCCTGTGTCAGTGACACAGATTATAATGTATTAGCATATATGAATATGCTAATACATTACTAAGTGTAAAAAACAAAACAAAAAAAAACAAAACAGTAAAACCGTTATCCCTTCATGGGATTAAACAAAAAAACCCCATAAAAAGTGTAAAAAAAATCACTAAATACAAAAATCATAAAATAAAAAATAAATATTTAAGAAAAAATTGTGCATAAATTACACACACAAAAAAACCTACACATATTAGGTATCCACACGACCGTAATAACCTGTAGAATAAATCTAACAAGTTATTACGTGTGAAATATGAACAGTGTAAAAAAAACAAAAACTTTTTTTTTTTTTTTTTAAATTAAAACAAATTCAGCAATTATTTATAAGTGAACTTAAACTATTCCCCCATAAAGTAAAACTTGTCTCGAATAAAACGAGGCCTCATACAACTGCGTCATTTGAAAAAATAAAAAAGTTACAACTGTTTAAACGCAAGGAGGCAAAAACTAAAAAAACGTTCTGGTCATTAACTACTTTTCAGGCCTGGGAGTTAAGGGGATAAAGTCACTCTCTGCTGTTATTAGATAGCAGAGATAGCCAAGTAACCAGAGAAACCTGTGAGCACTAAGAGTAGATAGTCTGTTTTATCTCCTGACTAAGGTAAAATGAAACGACCAGGGCTGTGGAGTTGGAGTCGGTGCCTGTTTTGCAGGAGTTGGAGTCATAAAATGGACCGACTCCCAAAATATATAATAAGTTGGTCCAGTTAGTTCGATGCAGTGCAAAGAGCAAAAGGAATTGGGTCCGACCAGTGCTACTGCTCCTATATCTTCAGCGTTATCACATGAGGAGTGTAATTGATGACATGGAGCAGACAAAGCGCTGCCCCAGGGGAAAAGATTCCGCTCCCAAACAGATTTCATCAAAATATTTCACCTGCTTTCAAAGAAGTAGAAGAGTTCAACCATTCATCAAAACTGACTGTGGCTGAGGCGATTCCTTTATACCCTGACATTGTTAGAGATGTTGTCCCTGTGGTCACCAATTTGCCACCAACACAAGTTAGTGTAGAGAGGCCGTTCTCTAGCCTGGAAATAATGAGATCAGATGTGAGGTCATGTATACAGGATCTGATGGAGGCAATACTATTTCTCAGAATAGATTCAGAGACTCCGCAAATGTTCCTGCAGTGTTTTGCATATTTACAATTTTTTTGTGTTCTAAAGTCATATCCAATAAATATATTTTACACCGACAAGCAAAATGGTAACAATGTTTTGAACTTGTGACTTTCAGGCTCCATAACTCACCCTCCACTACAGCTTTGTACATGCGGCTACTGTAATTTTATATACAGTTATCTTATACGTAAATGTGACCTGCAAGTATTTAGCATCTGCTTAGTCCTGCAGATTCTTTCCAGTAACTGCATTGTTACTGTTTTACTCCTAAAAATCAAAATGCAAATTTCTATTATTTTGTTAGTATTTGGGAAATGCACCTTTGGTTTTCATCACTGCCTGAATCCTTCTGGGCTCTGAATCAGATTCAAGCACATCTTGACCAAAATCTGATCCCAGGTCTCTTCTACACATTCCCAATGTTGGGCAGACTGGACTTGGATATAAATACAGCTTTTTCTTTCAACTCTACCCACAAGTGTTCAAAAGATCAAACATGTTAACCCTTTTGCTTGTCGGTGTCTGTTCTACCTAAATAGCTTGATTATTGTATCCTAAGGTGATGAACAGCCTGATGTTACCATTTTACTACAGTAAAGTTATCACTTAAACATGCACCATGTATGAGGGAGTCGGGAGTCGGAGGTTTGGGAAATTGAGGAGTCGGAGTCGGGGCTTTGGCTTGTCGACTCCTCAGCCCTGGAAACGAGTAATGTATTTGTAAAAAGTCTTTATTTACCTGTCCCTAAATGTTGAAAGCTAATCTTTCAAGGGAAAACCCTTTTAAAGGGGTTTTGCTACAATCTCATCTCATACCTCCTGCAGCCAGTTCTTCAGCTCTGTGTGCTCAGAAGGGGGCGTGTGTGATGTATTTGAATTGCAGATCATGTGACCCAGCAGGATGACATCACCAGGCCTTTCCTCTCTGTAGTCAAAGAAAGGTCTGTTTATGTAAAGCATTGTGAGTAGCTCAGAGGTAAAACTTTTGCCTCCAGGCACAAGGGTCCTCGGTTCAAAACCCTGCAGGAACCAAACCTGTGGATTTTTTTTTTCTCTTTATCAATGCACATACCTCATTGAGGTTTCTTTTTTTATTTATTTGCACTATTTGACTAATTACTAAGGAGGACAGAGGACGGGAGTAGAATGACAACACCTGGGTTTGAGCACTCAGTAGCTGCCTGAGAGAAGAGGTGTTGTCTGAGCATGTGCGACCAGGACTGAGAAGCTCTCAGCCCTGGTCGTATCTCCTGGAGACGAGCTGTAAACAATGGATCACTAAAGGAGCAGCTAAAACAAAACGGTGCAGAATTTTTAATAATGATGATTGGTGAAAATGTTTATTATTTAATTTTCAAACTTCCCACGTCAATTTTATTTGGTGGGAAAACCCCTTTAAGGAAGTAGGTGCATTTTCTTCTGGATTGTATAAATTCTTCTTTGTATTGGAGTAGTATAGGGATATTTACATGCATGTTTTCATTATTCAGAGTACACCTTGCCCTGTACAGAAGATGTCTCTACTTGTGGTGATAGCTGTGACAAGGTTCTGGAGTGTGGGATGCACAAGTGTTCTCAGCGTTGCCACAGAGGACCTTGTGAAACGTGCAGACAGGTTAGTTAAAATTGACACTCTTGCACTGATGTAAACACACATTATAAAGATTTAAGAACCAACACATTAGTAAAGTATTCTGCATTTTCATTAACGGCTGTCGATTTAAAAGGTTCCATCTATGAAGGTAGTTGACCCGTATTTTCATCAGTTTGATTTTAATTGGTTTAGGACCTTTAGAAAGTGTAGGCATGATTTCACGTGACCACACGCTGCGGACACTTTCACTGATCTCATCAGCCATAACATTGAACCCACTTGTTAAATGATTTGTACGTCCCCACTGTGCCTCTAAAAACGAAATGGAACATGGAGTCCACAAAATATCCAAAGGTCTCCAGCAATATCCGCCACCAAGATGTTAGCAACAGCACCTTTAAGCCTTCCATGGATCACGGATAAGTTTAATTTTTCCAGCGCATCCCATAGATGCCTGATCAGATCAGGATCTGGGGAATTTGGAGCCCACCTTGAACTTTTTATCATGGAACAATTTTTGCGGTGTTGCAGGGAAATATATTGAGCACTGTTGCCATAAAGTGTTGTATTTGGTCTGCAACAATGTTCAGTGGAAAGAAGTACATGTCTATATAACATCAACAGGAGTGGCAGGGTCCAAGGTTTCACAGCAGAACATTGCCTAGAACATTTTGCTGCCACCTTTTCTTTCTTCTTAAGGGCCGTTCACACGGATTATTTTGGGCACGGATTCCAGCCGTATTGCGCGCCATACTGCGCTGCAATACGGCTGGAATCCGTCCCAGCCATTACAGTAATCCACAGTTCTCATAGCGAACTATGGATTCCGTGTCTCCTCCCCGCTCTGCGAACACGCCGGGCAGGGAGAAAGTGACATGTTCATTATCCCAGCGTGGATACGCGCCATGGATAATGCATTTCTATGGGGCCGGGGAGCTGTGCCCTCGACCCGCCCCTTATTCAAGCCGTAATTGCGGGCGAAATCTGTCCCGCAATTACGGCTTGAATAAGCTGTGTGAACCGGCCCTTATAGTGCATCCTGGGGCTTTCCTTTCCCAGCTAAATGACACACATGCACTTGTCCCTCCATATGATGTTAAAGAAAAATGTCATTAATGCTGTCAATGCTCTTTAGTCTAGATCTGATTCTCCCACGTCTTTGTAGGCAGTCAGAAATGGACAGCCTGGGCTCTGTGACTGGCCTTTACTCCTGATTGCCACAAACTCTAGTGCACTGTGTATACCACAACTGGACGCAAGACAATATAAAATACACGGAGATCCAAATAAATTGCACCAATGTACACTGAAGGAACTTAATCCACCAAAAATGAATAACAACAACACTCTTACCATGTGAGGTCTTCAAATGCCAGGTAGATACAACACATAGGAAAGGGAAAAATGCAGAGGGGAGGAATATATCCCTACTCAACCCATACCTAAAAAAAAAAAACGGGGTAACCGCCATATGCTGAATTGGGACCATGTGAGCCATGTGCTCTGGTCTTCGTTCTTGTTTATTCCAGCAGTCTGATTAACCCCTTGTTGCCATTGCATTGGATTGACTTTGGGTATTTGCCTTTCTGTATTTCCCCTACTTGGTTCCCTGAAGAGATCTATGCATATTTGGGGTAGATTGAAATATGTTGTGACATTGTTCTTAGCATAGGGTCTCTAGCGATAGAGCCAGGTTCCAATTGGGGTTGCTCTTATCAGGGCGGTTACTCCCATTTTTTTTTTTCGTATTCAAAACGTTTTATTAAGTATTCAGCATGTGATACAAAACATTGCAATAGAACAACCAATGACAATGTACATTGTAATAGTTGATTGTAAAAAAAATTAATAAACAGTCATCAAAATCACCGTCTGAATCATGTACATGTAACATCCCTCGTTAAGAGCAACAAAAGGAGAAATACACAATTTTTCCCTATAACTGGGGTAAGGAGGGCAATACCTGGCATCCTAAGCATGGAAGTAGGGCTGAAGATACAGTCAATTACCCATTTGCTTGATGTAGCCAAAGCCATTGGAGTCGCATACGATAACAGTCTCAAAATTACCCCATTTTTTAGGTAAGGATTGAGTTGTTTCAATAGGGATATATTAGTCCCCTCTGTGTTTTTCCCTTTTCTATGTGTTGTATCTACCTTCCGTTTGAAGACATTGGTGGATTTAGTTCCTTCAGTGTACATTGGTGCAATTTATTTGGATCTCCGTGTATTTTGTATGGTCTTGCATCCAGATGTGGGATTTCACATTTTTAAGCGATATCATTGAAACCTGTTGGGACATTATTCTTAGCACAGGGTCACTAGCGATAGAGCCAGGTTCCAGTCGGGGTCGCTCTTATCAGGGCGGTTAACCCATTTTTTTTACGTAAGTGTTGAGCAGTTTAAATAGGAATATGTTAGTTCCCTCTGCGTTTTTTCCCTTTCCTGTGTGTTGTATCTACATTCCTTTAAAGACATGACATGATAAGATTGTTCCTGTTCATTTTTGGTGGATTGAGTTCCTTTAATGTACATTGGTGCAATTTATTTGGATCTCAGTATATTTTGTATTGTCTTGCGTCCAGTTGTGGGATTTCACATTTTTAAGTGATATAATTTAAAGTTATATTTTATGAATTTTTTTTCTTCATATTTGGATTTGTTTTTTTACACAGGGAGTTATTTTGGCTATATATTGATTTGTGACCGCAGCATGGTTTTGCAGTGTTTTCCCATAACCATTTTATCATACATGACACAGCAGCACACGGAAGGCATCAAAATACACGCAAACATTTAATTTATTGAATTACATTACTGCTATGTTTAGTATATGCCTGAAATAGAGGTTTTGATCAAATTATGTATGCCCATTTACTTTGTGTATGCCCATACATTGCGTACAATTTGACAGTTTGATCAAACGAAATAAAAAACCACACCTTTATGCATATATTAAAAACTACAGTAATGCAATTTCAGAAATTAAATGCAATCCTATTCAGTGCTTACGTGTGTTTTGGTGACTTCTGCTGTGCCTAGTTGTGTTTGTATGCGTTTTCAGGGCAGTAGCGTACATCAGTATTTTTTTATTAGTGTTTAGATGTGCTGACTATATATAGATCTTTTTTTGTATGTGTTTTTGCACTTTTCTATCACAGCCAGCATTAGCTTATTAAGCAATTTGTGCCACAGTAGCCCTTTTGTGGCACGGGGCTAAACTTTTACTCTCCATTGCCGCACATGCACACTGACGCACATAAACGGCAATGATCAGTACTGTGGAATGCTTTGTGGATGAGTGTTAAAGGGGTTGTGCCACCAAAAACGTGTATCCTCTGTCCTGTGGATAGGTGATTAAAATGTGTGACTGCTGGGATTCCCACTGATTGCTAACATGGAGCCCCCGAGTCCATGTCCTTCCTCACTGTGTTCACCAACGAGGAAGACTTTGGAGGGAGACATAGTCTATTCATAGTCCATGAGACTGAAGGAGATGGCAGAATACATCACTGTATATGGGTAATAAATGTCTTTGGTGACACAGCCCCTTTAAGTTAAATTTGTTCTCTAAAGGGAATCGCCATCCATTGCAATGCCTGGTACAGGGTAGAGGCATCAGTGTAGCAGCTGGACAGTCTGGATTGGAGAGGGGAGATTTTGGAAAAGGGAAGACTATACATTTTCATGTCTGTTACTCTACTTACTAATTAAAGTCAAAAGTAAGAATTTAGCCTGTTTACACCGTAAGAAAAGGTTGGATTTTGCAGTTGTTATTTAGTTGCAGCAATAAAAATGGTTACAGAACTGTATATACTTAGCCTTTTACTGCAGGTTTAATTTTGTGGCTTTGTTTTTGTGAGGAGGTAAAAGCAAGGTTTGCTTTAAAGCTGATTCATTAGAGTGGTTTTCCTTTAAGTATAAGCTGTTAGATTTTCTTCAAGGTTATAGTTTCCTTAGCATTTTTTGCTAAATTGAACCAGTATACACAAAGTTCCTTCGATTTAACCTTCCTGGAATCGTACAGCTTTACATTTCATTTACAGGGTCTGACAGTTCCTTTAAAGCATCCATAATTGACTGAAATGTTCTTTCAACCTATGCATTAGTTGAAGGAATGTCCTTAAGTTTAAAACGTTGTACTTTTTTATTGCCCAACACATGAATCTTTGTGTTTTCTCTATTAAAGGAGGTTGAAAAGCATTGTCGCTGTGGAAAGCATACAAAACGAATGCCTTGTCATAAACCTTATCTGTGTGAAACCAAATGCCCCAAAACCCGAGATTGCCAGAGGCATCAGTGCAGGAGAAAGGTAAGACTAGTGAAACATGTTACTATAGGATTTTGGATTTAGATTGCTGCTGCATATTAAAAACCTTTTCTATAGAGTAGACTCTTTTCTTCCATGTGTTCCACTGACTGGAGCAAGGAGATTGAGAGATGGGTTTGGTCCATGCATCATCACTCCAGATCTAGCAGACAAGGCTAATGTGTATTAAAATAAACTTTGCACACTCGAATACATAGACTCTGATGCAATAACTGTTTATTGGTGGCTACTCCACTGTCGGTACAGTGCCGGCCACCTGAGATACACTGATACAAGGTGGTCTTACAGCTCTAGCGCTTAAGGGGTGGACAAGCAGCACATCCCTAGTAACCAGCCTTTCTCTTAGTACTTTGATATAAAAAGTACAGTTGGTACTGGCGCAGACGAGAAGAACTGATTTTTATACATACAGGCAGTCCCCGGGTTACGAATGAGAAAGGGACTGTAGGTTTGTTCTTAAGTTGAATTTGTATGCAAGTCAGAAAAGGTATATTTGTTACATGTAACTCCAGCACAAAAGTTTTTTTTTTTTTAAGTTTTGGATAGTCCAGGGAAGGGCTTTTACATTTGTTTTCCTGCCCCTGTTAAGATTTCACCTCATTTTAACCTCATGTGCTGTTGTGGCATGCTGGAATTTGTCATTTTATAGCTACTATCTGCTGTGGAACATGGAACTACAAGTACCAGCATGTCCCTAAGTCTGTTTGTAACTAGGAGACAGATGTAAGTCGGAACGGTGTAAGTCAAGGACTGCCTGTACATGTATACATAACGTGATTCATCAATAAAACCATTTTCTGGTGAATTGACTTGCATTATTTTGTGCCAGTGGAATATGTCTATGGGTCGGGATGTATTAAGTTTCCATTGAACATCAGGGATGTCTTGGACGTTTGTAAAGCGGGCAAGACTACAGGGGTGTTCTGGGAGTTCCAAAAACTGTAGCCTGTGATTGACTGTACCTGTCAAATGAATGTTCTGTGCTACAGGCAAGATCAGTGGGACTAAACAGGAGCGTCCAGGAGGTCAGCATACTTCTTTTCTTATAGTTATCTTATCCCGTCGGACAAACAAGCTTTTGGAACTTCAGGAACTCCCTTTTAAGGGTCTGAACAGCTTTGCAAAAGGCCAAATTATGATGACTACAAAGTTGGCTAAAGTATCTACAGAACAGCAGGTTTTGAGTTTTTAGTATGCAGTCAGTGGTAAGTCCCCAACAGTGTTCCAAGGAAGGACAAATGGTGAACCTTTGTCCGGGTCATGAACACACAGAGCTTCCAGATGCATGTGGTGCTTGAAGGCTAGTCCATCTGGTCTGATCTCTGAGGCCCAAAACTTTGATGGGTAAAATGCCGGTGATACCGTAGGGAAACATACAGTGCCTTGCGAAAGTATTCGGCCCCCTTGAACTTTTCAACCTTTTGCCACATTTCAGGTTTCAAACATAAAAGATACAACAACTGGGACACAATTGTGAAGTGGAACGAAATTTATTGGATATTTTAAACTTTTGTAAAAAATAAAAAACTGAAAAGTGGGGTGTGCAATATTATTCGGCCCCTTTACTTCCGGTGCAGCAAAGTCACTCCAGAAGTTCAGTGAGGATCTCTGAATGATCCAATGTTGTCCTAAATGACTGATGAGAATAAATATAAGCCACCTGTGTGTAGTCTCTATATAAATGCACCTGCTCTGTGATACTTGGGGTTCTGTTTAAAGCGCAGAGAGCATCATGAAGACCTCATGAAGACCAAGGAACACACCAGGCAGGTCCGTGATACTGTTGTGAAGAAGTTTAAAGCCGGATTTGGATACAAAAAGATTTAAACATCCGAAGGAGCACTGTGAAAGCGATCATATTGAAATGGAAGGGGTATCAGGCCACTGCTAATCTACCAAGACCCGGCCGTCCCTCTAAATTGTCATCTCGAACAAGAAGACTGATCAAAGATGCAGCCAAGAGGCCCATGATCACTCTGGATGAACTGCAGAGATCTACAGCTGAGGTGGGAGAGTCTGTCCATAGGACAATAATCAGTCGTACACTGCACAAATCTGGCCTTGATGGAAGAGTGGCAAGAAGAAGCCATTTCTCAAAGATATCAATAAAAAGTCTTGTTTAAAGTTTGCCACAAGGCACCTGGGAGACACAAACATGTGGAAGAAGGGGCTCTGCTCAGATGAAACCAAAATCCAACTTTTTGGCCACAATGCAAAACGATATGTTTGACGTCAAAGCAACACAGCTCATCACCCTGAACCCACCATCCCCACTGTCACACATGGTGGGGGCAGCATCATGGTTTGGGCTTTTCTTCAGGAGGGACAGGGAAGATGGTTTCAATTGATGGGAAGATGGATGGAGCCAAATACAGGACCATTCTGGAAGAAAACCTGTTGGAGTCTGCAAACAATCTGAGGCTGGGACGGAGATTTATCTTCCAACAAGACAATGATCCCAAACATAAAGCAAAATCTACAATGGAAGGTTCACAAATAAACGTATCCAGGTGTTAGAATGGCCAAGTCACAGTCCAGACCTGAATCCAATGGAGAATCTGTGGAAAGAGCTGAAAACTGCTGTTCACAAACGTTCTCCATCCAACCTCACTGAGCTCCAGCTGTTCACAAACGCTCTACATCCAACCTCACTGAGCTCCAGCTGTTCACAAACGCTCTCCATCCAACCTCACTGAGCTCGAGCTGTGCGCCAAGGAAGAATGGGCAAGAATTTCAGTCTCTCGATGTGCAAAACTGATAGAGACATCCCCCAAGTGACTTGCGGCTGTAATCGCAGCAAACGGTGGCGCTACAAAGTATTAACTTAAGGGGGCCCAATAATTTTGCATGCCCCACTTTTCAGTTTTTTATTTTTTACAAAAGTTTAAAATATCCAATAAATTTCGTTCCACTTCACAATTGTGTCCCACTTGTTAATTCTTTACAAAAAAATTACAATTTTATATCTTTGTTTGAAGCCTGAAATGTGGCAAAAGGGTGAAAAGTTCAAGGCGGCTGAATACTTCGCAAGGCACTGTATCTAAAAGTCGAGAATTATATCTCGGTGATTTAGCTTACGAAAAGCCAAAAATCAATCCGGTTCCGAGGAGCGCAAAGACTCCCAAAGTTATAAACTTTTGAAAAGATTTGGTTTTGTTGTAATCTTAATGACCTACAGAAAATAATGAAACATCATTTACAGACGAGGCTTTCTTTAACATTTCTCTAAAAAATGGCATATACGAGCATGTATGGCATGAGGTTAAAGGTGGTTTTCCATCCGGCTGTTTCACAGAGCCTGCTTTTCACAGCCAGCTTCAGGCCCACACTACCTGTTCAGGCTGTGGGTGGTTCTACAGCAGTGACAGATATTTCAGCTTTGCTATTCCTGGCTGAGCCTGTTCGAGGGACATTGGTAACTGAGGCATTTTAACAGCAGGTTAAAGTTTGTCAGTAAGAAACATAAATAAGCTCTTGCGCTATTGATCCGAAATAGCTGGAAGTGATGTCGTCAGCAAGGCCACTGTTAGTGCAGAGAGTCTATAACCTAGAGAATCTTGTGTAGACAAGCAGGAGATAAGTACTGTTCTAATTCTGAAAAGAAGCAAAATCAGAACAGCAATGTATTTTGTAATAATCTTTACCTTTGCCTACATGTTTGAAGCTAATCTATGAGATGAGAATACTTCATTAAACAAACATGAAAAAAATACTGACATTGGTCATCAGTTACTCATTGACTCCCATGTTGTTTTTAAAACTATTGGCATGAGATTATAGTGTATGGCAATCCTGACAAATTGTCACTTGTAAACAAGTTGTTCAGTGTTAACACATCTGTATACCACATGGTCGTGTAAACGCTGTATAGACAAAACCCGTAAAATAGCGGAAGTGCATTTTCTCCTTTTATTCATTCCAAAATGGTGCCGTTAAAAACCATTATAGTTCTCGGAAGGCAGGTTGTGTTGCTGTAACCTGCAGACCGTAATGGGCTGTGTCATTAAAGGGGTTAGTGCAGCTTATTCCTTACTCTTTTGATTGGTTTTATTTTCTGATTGCCCCAATAATTATATACAGACAACTGAGTTAAAAAAAAAAAAAAAAAAAATCTACAGACCTCTTGCTTGAGCTGCTTTTAACAGCATTTAGAGAAATACTTTACCGCAGCTACATGGACATGGGAGCCTGTGAACAGCAGCAGACCCATTGGCTTCTATGGGAGAGTTTTCTAGTCATGCTCTGTGACCTGGGAAGAAGTCGGTGTGCAAGGAGGGAGGGAGATGGAGCTGTGACCACCTCCTATGGTGAATCCTGTGTTATCTGTACACTTTGGTCTCACCTTTCGGTGTAATCCTGTCTGCACTGATAATGAAGAGACTGCTGAAAATTTTTTTTTTTTTTTTTTTTTCTACAAAACAAGTGTCGAACTATTATTAAGCCTAGTGACCAAAGTGAAAACTACAGGATTTTTCTTTACAAACATGTTTAACATAAAAGCATAAATGAAAAAAGAAGTCATTTGCTGATGACACATTCCCTTTAACACCATACGTTGTACTTGAAAGCGTCTATCTGTCTGTTTTGTTGTAAAATACATATTGTTTATATGTTTTATAATAAAATAGTCTGATCTTTGTATTCAGTTTTACACATTGTTCCCCTAAATAGTGAACCATAAATCCATTTCGACTGGAAAAAAATCCTCAGTAGGACACTTACTCCAATTTGCACTAGCCTGGATCCTGTCAATCACTGGGGCCCATGAGATTTGTCACAAAGATAACTCCTTATTGTATTCCATTGTTGTATTATAGAAATACATTAAACTATGCATATACCTGTCACTTTAAAGAACTAGTGATTGCCTTGTCTTTGCATGTTGTGTAACACAATTATTTTATGCTGTGTGATAGAAAAAGCTGCCATTGCAAGGTTTGTTAGGCTGTTACTGGATACAAATTTGAGCAGTCAATGTAAACTGTGGCTAGTAGAGGCACTGATACATTGGCAGTCACAATGCATGCTGTAGGCATTACACCTTGCTCTAATATAATGTCACATTTTTGTTATTCAATATTAACATTGTAAAGAAAATAAGCAGATTAATTAACTTAAAAAATGAATTGTGCTCAGATGTTAGTAATTAGCAGTTATAAATGTATTTAATGAACAAGAATTATTAGTGACTGCACAATTTTGTAGTTTTACCTGCAAAACCTCTTGGCTTTTAACCATTAAAGGGAACCTGTCACATAGGTTATGCCCCTCTTGCTGAAGACAGAACAAGCTAGTGTCAGACCTGCTGTTTCCAGCGCTGTGTCCCTTATTCTTATATCCCTTTAAAGGAGTTTTTACACCATGCTGTTTTACCGAGTCACAAGCAGCTTTTCATCCTCTGTCTGACTGGCTGTGGGTGGTTACATAGCTGTCTTTTAGCATATTTATCTTCTCTGTAACTGGCTGAGATATTACAAAGAACAGTGCAGGAGATGTAATCAAAGCTGCAAGTTTTCTGAGGAGTGAAAACAATTGCTTATCAGTAAACAAGAGGCTACCCTGTTTCCCCGAAAATAAGACCTAGTGCATTTTTAGTTCTGAAATTCAGAGTTCTGCTGCTTATGCTGATGTTTGTGATGAAAACACTACAGTATATTAATACATTTTGATGTTTTGTTCAACAATAAATGTGAATTATTGTTCATAGAAAAATAATACATCCCCTAAAAATAAGTCTCATCTTGTCTTTAAGAGCTAAAAGTTATATAAGACACTTGTCTTATTTTCGGGGAAATGGGGTAATATTGTTAGTCTGCTCTGCGAGTGAGTTTCATCCATGGGGACATCCCTCTCTTCTCTGTTTAATCAGGAAGGGGAGTTATGGTCGGGTAACCATAGAAACCTGTTTGCACTCGGAGCAGATAAAATCTCTTTTCTCATGACCGAGGTGAAATCAAAAGACTAATGTATTTGGAAATCGTCTTCAATAACTTGTACTTGCATGTTGAAAGCTAATCTTTGTAGTGAGAAAATCACTGGAATATTAATGGCACCTTGACTTTGCATGTTAAACTTTAAAAGTTGAAATTATGTAGCCATTAATAGCTTATTTAAAAACGGTGACAACTAAAGCAAGTCAATATAAAGGGTGCATACCTTAAATGCCAATAAAGTACATGTTTAAAAACTATTAATAAAAACAAACAATCCTGCATCAAACCAAAAGTTTTGTTAGAAATGTGCTTCATTCATATGAGTGGCTAAAATATTCAGAGCTTTAGGCCTCATCCATTGGAATTATACCCCAAAAAACTATCCTGATGTACAGTATCTCACAAAAGTACACCCGTCACATTTTTGTAAATATTGTATTCTATCACCATGGTCGATCAACGAACTTGAGTGCAGGTGCTCAGCGTCATATCCAGAGATTCTTTTCAAAATAGATATGAGTGCAGCCAACTTTGTTACAGAGGTTAAAGGGTTGGGAGGTCAACTTGTCAGTACGCTGCACACTACATCAAATTGGTCTGCATGGCTGTCGTCCTAGAAGGATGCCTCTTCTACAGATGACGCACAAGAAATCCCTCAAACAGACTGAGGACATAGATTACTAAAATCATGTCCTGTGGTCTGATGAGATCAAGGTCAACATATTTGATTCAGAAGGTATCAAGCGTTTATGGCAGCAACCAGGTGAGGGGTACTAAGGCAAGTGTGTCTTGCCTACAGTCCAACATGGTGATGGGAGTGTCGTACTTTGGGGCTACAGGCATGCTGCTGGCTGTGGAGCGTTACAGTTCATTGAGGAAACCATGAACACCAACATGTACTGTGACATATTGAACTAGAGCATGATCCTTTCCCTTTGGAAACTTGGCCGTAGGACAGTAGTTCAACATAACGACCCCAAAAACACCCCCAAGACGACCACTTCCTTGCTAAAGAAACTGACGGTAAAGGTGCTGGACTGGCCAAGCATATCTCCAGACCTAAACCCTATTGAGCATCTGTGGGGCATCCTCATATAGAAGGGGGAGGAGCACAAGGTCTCTAACAACCACCTGCTCTGTGATGATATGGAGGCGTGGAAGAGGATTCCAGTGCTTGCAACCTGTGAAGCCCTAGTGACCTCCATGCCCAAGAAAGTTAAAGCAGTGCTGGAAAATATTGGTGGCCACACAAAATATTGAAACTTTGGGCACAATTTTTCCATTTTCACCTAGAGGTGTACTCCCTTTTGTTGCCAGTAGCTTAGACATTGATGGCTACGTTGAGTTATTTTGAGGGCACACCAAATTTACACTGTTACACAGGCTGTACACCGACTACTTTACATTGTATGAAAGTGTCATATCTTCAGTTTTGTCCCATGACAAGGTATAATACAATATTTACAAAAATTGTGAGGGGTGTTTTCACTTTTATAAGATACTGTGGGGAAGGTCTAAGACGTTAAGGAGCAAGATAGTCTTTATTGGACGACGTTTGCTATATTTATACCTTTATACATCAAGCACAAAACAAGTGATAGACAATTTGTTCTGAATGTTTTTAATTCCTTTATGGACAGTGAACGTCCTAATTTTGGTAAGGGAGCATGGAGTGGGCTGAGTCACTGGCCTGCTCTATATGTAGCGGATGCCAGCTGCTAATTTCAGCTGACAACTGCCCCTATCAACAGAGATTGGAGAGGTATCTGATCCCTGCTATTTATCCCTTTAGATGCAATGACGTCTAAATGAATTGTAATCTTTGTACATCTCTCTTCATTATGTATATAATGTAGAACAAGGGGAATACAAGTAAATTTAAAAAAAAAGGTACACAAATTGGTAAAGCTTGTCAGTAACTAATGTTGAGATAACAAACACAGCAGGGAGTGACATCATCATCCTGAATACTGCTTCACCCTGTAAGTGGGGAAGAGAGGAGGCCAGTAACTAGGGAGGCTTGTGTGCAAAAGCAGTAGATGACATCTGCTCCTAACTTGGAAAAGAAGCAAAATCAGAAAAGCTATGTATTTGGTAGCCTTTGCCTTCATATTTAAATCTAATCAATGAAACAAAAGTACCCCTTTAAATCCTATATTTTTTTATTTTGGCCATTGAGTTGAATAATAAGCTGACACTTCCTGTTCTGTAGAGATCACCATTCATTGCAGGATATGATCACAGCTTCCTTCTCCCTGCACAACGACTTCTTTAAAGAGAACCTGTCACATAGATTATGCCTTCCTTGCTGAGGACAGAAGAAGGTAGTGTCAGACCTGCTGTTTCCAGCGCTGTGTCCCTTATTCTGTAAGATGCTGGAGTTTTCGTGTATTTAATGCTCAAATCTGCAGCTTTCAGCCGGAAGAGTCATTCGAAGAGTCCTTCAGAGTGTGTTTTTTCAAACCCCGCCCATCTGAGGTAGCCCTGCCCACCTCAACTGACAAACCTATGACTTTGAATAGGTAGAAACATGTGAATAACTATCAGTGGGCGGAGCTAGCCTTTGGTGGGTGGAGCTAACACATACTCATGAATAAGATTTGAGGGGTAAATGCTCTAAAACTGCAGCATCTTACAGAATAAGGGACACAGCGCTGGAAACAGCAGGTCTGACACTAGCTTGTGCTGCCCTCAGCCAGGGGGGCATAACCTATGTGACAGGCTCCCTTTAACTTCTTGTTGTAAATGTCTGGCCGTTTGCTGTATATCTCTGCAAGGAAGTTCTGGATCATCAGTTGTACAGCTGTACAAGTGGAGAGTCGACTATCAGCAATAGGTGACTCCTCTGAGAAGACCAGAACATTTTATTACCATCCCTGTCTTCTCAATTGCTGTGTATACAGCACTCAATGAGCACTGTATACACAGATAAGCAGACAGCTTCCTTCTCCTGTGGCCGTGGCTGGTGATCTGTAACTACTTGAGCTTCTGGGTTTTAACACACCCAGATCAACTTTGCTGTCAGTACAGAGGATGTATTTTCACCTGGATCTCCCCTATAACCTGGACTAATATATTCGCCCCAGTTAGGGTATGTTCACATGGCGTGTTGAATCTGTGTGAACATACGTTGTTAGATACATGTTTGGATCCATCTGTCGGACCTTAAACGGACCCAAACACGTATCTAATAACGAGCAATTTGATTTACATTGCTTTTGCTGTGAAACACGCATTGGCGTTCACACGAGTGCTCGCCGATGCGTCTCATTGCGTGTTTCGGATCCGTTCTAAGAATTGACATGTCAATTTTTGGTCCGAAAGACGCAGCAGGAGCCTATTTAAAACTATGGGGTACGATCCTGCTGCCTCCAACACGTATCCAAACACCCAGCGCATGTTGGATATGTGTTGGATCCATTTAGGATCCGATTGCTGCTTTGTTTTTTGATGTGATTTTTGGATCCAGAACAGATCCAAAAACGTCATTTGAACAAGCCCTTACAGAGGAAATCAGAATTAAAGTCATGTAATAATGCCCCACAAAGGTGTTTTTTTTTTAAACTTATGGGGTGCACAATATAAAAAAAATAAGAAAACAAACGCACAAAATAACATTTTATTAAAATAAATATTAACAGCCGCAGCAACTTTTATCCCCACACCCAGCTACCATAAAACTAAATATCGCCAATATATGAATATCCGTGATGGAAAAGTATCACTAAAATTATTTATTTTTTTTTACGGTTTCAAAAAAAAAAAAATAAGTGAAAAACCTTTTTCATTTATTTTTACTGTTTTTTCCCTTTTTGTCTTTAAAAAAAATCTAAAACTCAATAAATATAGCCAGACATATAGCAGAAAAAAAGTAGTAGAATAACAGAATACAACAAGTATTATAGCATTCAAACCAGAGTGTACTAAGCAAAAATAAAAAATGTGCCTGGGCCGGAGCTGGTTAGAAAGTCAAAGGAATAACGTCAAGAAATCCTTGGTCGAGTTTGTTTCCAGGACCCTCAAGTTGTACGGCAACCATTCAGCCACTGTGCTGCTCCTACACATACATGCCAAGAACTAAGAAATATCGTGTTGCAATGCTGGATGTCGTCCTCTTGTACATGTCCATAAATCCGGTAGTGATTCTGTACAGGGACAACAGTAAGAATTTGATAATCCTGTTCATAATAATACAAACTGTATTATGTTTAATTCTGGAGATGTTTTTGTTCTCGCATTAAGATTTTTCATTCTCCTAAACTCGAATAAGTATGGGGTGATTTGTAGCTGGGCTGTGATTATCAGTATGTGGTCATAGACGTCTGGGATTGAGGAATAGGAAACCTTAGACTTTTATTACATCAGACTAATGGAAAACACGACTTCTATTAACATTGCCTAGCTTCCGATTGTGCTGCTTCCTGATCTAGTGTTACACATTGAGCAGTACTTATACACAGACGCGCGCACACCATCCGTCACTTGCCACTCACTGGGAGCCTTTGACTGGTGTTCCTGATAGCGATTGCACATCATTTTCACATAAATCATTTATAATAAGCCCAAGGCTCATGGACATTTGGAGTCATTTTCAAGATGTACATCTGGCATCTGCATTTCTTGTGTTTTCTTTCAATTGATTTCGCAAAGTGTGGCCAAGTGCTTCCCTCTCACAGTTCACATAGAGTCCTTGTCTCAGGATTCTTTAACTTCTGCAGAGAGAGAGATGTGAATCATAGTTTGAGAATGACTGTTACTCAGAATTTAGTAGCAGTAAAAAGAGAAAATGTCAGCTCACCCACAGTCATCCGGCACCGATGAAAAGGATCGCACGGATCCCATCCAGAACAAGACGCGAAGCAGCAAGTCCCAAAGAAGAAGAGTGATCCAGCGAATCCAAAGCTTGTAATAAAGCTTAGTAACTTTTATTGGTTGCAGATAAAACTTACACCTCCACAGTGTTACATGGCTCACTAAGTTTAAGGCTGACACGTTTCGGACGATACAACATCCTCATTACTCTTGCTATGAATAAGGACGTATCGTCCAAAACGCGTCGGCCTTAAACTTAGTGAGCCATGTAACACTGTGGAGGTGTAAGTTTTATTTGCAACCAATAAAAGTTACTAAGTTTTATTACAAGCTTTGGATTCGCTGGATCACTCTTCTTCTTTGGGACTTACTCAGAATTTAGACATCAACTACTGTTTCTGATATGTATTAGTTCCTGCACAGGAAAAATTCACAATTTAAAGGGAATGTGTCATCAAAAAGGACTTCTTGTTTAACTCCTGTTTTTACGTTAAACACATTTTTAAAGAATTTTTGGTTATTTTTTTTTTTTTTTTTTAATTTTCCATATCGGTTTTTCAATATTTTTTAAAACTACTTAAGTCCTGCAACTTTCACTTTGGCCACTAGGCCTAGTAATAGTCTGACACTTCCTTTTCAGTAAAAAGTATGTCCTGCTTACCCTGCCCACATACTTGATCGACACTTTTTTCTATATTCGTATATGTGTACAACAAACTATCAATAACCGCCTGTGCGCAGGGTAAGCTTTGCTTTCAGCTTCTGTTTTGTTATTTTGTCTGCCTTTTCACTCAGATGGAGAGAAGCTGAGCTCTGTGATATATAGGGTTATATGATAGAGGAGAGAAGCTGAGCTCTGTGATATATAGGGTTATATGATAGAGGGAGAGAAGCTGAGCTCTGTGATATATAGGGTTATATGATAGAGGGAGAGAAGCTGAGCTCTGTGATATATAGGGTTATATGATAGAGAAGAGAAGCTGAGCTCTGTGATATATAGGGTTATATGATAGAAACAATCTGACTCTGTGATTAAAGAGATAAATGGCAAAAATTGGTACAGAAAAGTAAAATAAGTGCAAGGCACACTCTAGTGCAGACAACTATTTTTAAGGTATTTATAAGTGAGACTGTCACCTGACAGTAGTTGTGTTCAGGCATATAGTAAGCAGCTGGTCCCAACTCCTCAAATCTTGGACGCGGTACATTGAGTCCTCGATGTCAGAATATGCAATTCAGTTTTACTTTTGTGTAGGAAAAGAAAATTTAAGGAGATAGCGAGGGTCTAGCGCTTTCGCTAATAGTAGTAATGGCAGTGCCGAATAAAATAAGGGATATAATCCCAAATAGAATGTATATCTTTTTATTAAATAAATAAAGTATAACCACTGATTAAACTATAAAATAAGTCAGACCTTTTGAATAAGTCTGTAAAAAGAGGAGACAGATGCAACGCGTTTCGCCGATTCATGTGCTCGGCTTCAGTCATACTGCCTGATGAAGCCGAGCACGTGTATCGGCGAAACGCGTTGCATCTGTCTCCTCTTTTTACAGACTTTTTCAAAAGGTCTGACTTATTTTATAGTTTAATCAGTGGTTATACTTTATTTATTTAATAAAAAGATAAATTCTATTTGGGATTATATCCCTTATTTTATTCGGCACTGCCATTACTACTATTATCGAAAGCGCTAGACCCTTGCTATCTCCTTAAATTTTCTTTTGCTACACAAGTAAAATTGAATTGCATATAGGGTTATATGATAGAGGGAGAGAAGCTGAGCTCTGTGATATATAGGGTTATATGATGGAACACACTTTCTTATGCTGTGTAGGTATTATGCACTCAAACATTATTGAAGGGATTTACCCTTTGCAGAAATCGATGGCATGTATCTAGGATATGCTGTCACTTTCTTTTTTCCCTGCCCGCTGGTACTACCAACTGGTAGGGTACTGCAATGCTCAAGCAAGTATAGGAAATGTCATAATTCAGAAACGTAACTCTTTTTTATACTTATCGGGCTCCTTTTTTCTCCTTTACAAGAGGAGCAATATATTATACGGAACATCATGTTATCCGCATCATCATGGAAACTTGTTGATCTTCTGGTAGAAACATTTGCTTGTGGTGGGTTGCAGTAAATGAATGCTGTATGATATCATTCCTATAACATTTTGATGTCTTCTCTAGGATTAAATGAAAGAATTTAAGATGAGACAACTCTTCATGTTTATAGCTCGTCATTATTTTTTCTTGGGACAGAATAAAAATTCCTCAACTATAATCAAAAAGACCTTCTCTTAATTCCTTTATTTTATGATCAAAGCTCTCCACTACTTTATAGAGAAGGCTTTAAAGGAAGTCTGATTTTATCCCATTATGACTTTCACATGCACCTATGTAGGAAAATGGCCATGCAACATTTCATAGTATGTCTTTTATCATGGGAATGATTTAGCTGTTTTTGTTTTAGTGAGTTTAATAGTTTGGGGTGTCTGAAGTTCATATTTCATAACTGGGAGGTAACTCGCATTTTTATCCCACATTTAGAAAAGGGCAATAAATAATGGCATCATTTAAAATGTGTCCAATGTTCTCTTCTTGACAAATGCTGACATAGAAGATAAAGTATATTCAGTACTTTCTTATGGAAATTTCTTATGGAAATTTTGTATCCTTTCAGATTTTACTTTTTTTTTTTTTTTTTGTTTCCATATTTGAAATCTTACTCTTAAACTGGAAAATCACATTTTAAACTAGTCGTATAATTATATGTTAAAATTCTAATTTACCGTGTGCACTGATTCATTACGGTTTTAAAAATCTCCAGAACCTTTGTTAGGATGCTTGCGTTGGATGAAATTTCTTCTGGTCATATGACGGCCATAGTCCTCAGTCAATAAACGAAAAATGGATCTAGCGGTCTAATGCAGCATGCGTGATTATTGATTCAACATCCAAAGAGTGCAGATGGTACAACAAAACGATTAAAACTAAACATATGACGACCATACAGGATTTTCATTTGAGTGCCTGGAATGTAATGCTGGATCAGGGCATTACTTATTTGGTATTTTCTACTATTTTTGGATACCTCTTTACAATACCATTTTTATTTGTGCTGTGATAGAATGCACCTTTTGATTTAAAATGGAAAATATGCATCATAAAGCCAAGCTAAAATAAAAAATTGAGGGTGGGGATTTCAAGCTTTAGCATCCAGAGACACACTGTTAAACTTTGGGTTTATAGTTTTGTTGGTTGTCGTTTAGAATTTTTGCTGGTTGTAAGTTTATATATTAAGATAATATTAGGGTATGTTCACACAACGTGTTGACTCCATGTTTACATATGTTTATAGATGCGTGTTTGGATCTGTGTTTTGGACCCTAAATAGACCCAAACACGCATCTATCAATATGGTGTCTTTTACATTGCTTTCAATGTAAAACACGCATCGGTGTTCAGACGAGTGATCGCTGATACGTGTTCTACTTGTGTCTTTTGGATCCGTTCAAAGAACTGCCATGTCAATTCTTGATGCAAAAGACACAGCAGATGCCCTATTATAAGCTATAGGGTGTGTTCCTGCTGCAGCCAAAACGCATCCAATCAGCACCTGCGTGTTGGATAAGTTTTGGAACCGATTGACGCAACGCTTTCGGATGCGTTTTTCAGATCCAAAACGCTGTGTGAACAGCCCCTTATATAAATGCTAGTCTGACTGACAGATTGTTTGAAGGTTATGAAAGGCAGTGTTAGGGCATGTCCCCACTGCACGGACTTTCCGCCGGTTTTTCGGTCGGTTTGCGGTTTTGCAGACCACCTGAAAACCCGACCGAAAATGAGCACAATGGTGCTCTATGAAAAACCGACCGGTATTTGTCCTCTGCTGTGGGAACGTACCCTTAATGTTATTTATGAGGCAGCAAAATATTTGAGGTTTTAGTATACATATATAATTTAGTTGTTTGTGTCAAATCTAATAGACTCTTTGTTTTTAGAAATGGCCTTATTTTATTTTTGTACTTGTCTAGTGTTGTACAGGAAACTGCCCTGGCTGCGATCAGCAATGTGGACGTTCATTGGGATGTCGGAATCACAAGTGCCCCTCCGTGTGCCACAGAGGTAAGATAAACATACTTGAATACAAAGTTGTTTCTAAAACGGCTTTTCCAGTTTACCCAAAGAAGTTAAAGGATTTTTCAGGTTGAAAACAAAATGAGCCCTTTAAAGTGCCTGTGAGGGGGTAAAATGAAATAAGACTCTCCTTTCTGTTCCAGGACTAACCTCCAGTCCTGTTGCTCTCGTGATCTTGCAGACTTTCACAAGCCTAAGTAATCTCTTTCTGTTTGAATGACATACGACCACTAAAGCCTATGACAAGCTGCAAGGTCACATTGTGACTTTATCGATAGGTGCCCTTGGACTGGAGCTCAGCTTTGAAACGGAGTCAGTTGGAAACATGGTTACTTTTTTTGTTGTACCCTCTTCTAAAGTTTTTTTGTTTTGGAAACTGGACCATCCCTTCGAAGAGGTTGACCAGAAAAAAACCATTACATTAAAAATAATGCCGATCCCAAAGTTAGGCAGCTTTGTAACATACTTTAATTACATCTTATTTGGGCTTTTGGTAGTTCCACTTCAGCTGTTTGGAATGGGAAGCTCAGTAGTTCTGTGTGTACAGACATACAGGAAACTGCTCTGTGTTGAGCCTGAGAGATCATTTGAAGAGGTTTGTCTTCATTCAAAGCTGCATTTGTAGCCACACACCTTTTGGTCCTTCCAAGGCTTTCAATATGAAAAAAGGAAACAAGCATGCACCGAGATGGAGGTTGGGGGGGAGGGAGATGAACCAACAACTAGTAGGCATCCTTGGGGTTGTAGTTTTATAGGGCAAAGAGAAATTGCTTTCACCACAAGGACTGCATAAATTGTCACAGAAAATATCTTGCGACTTAAGTAAAGACTTGGACAAGCCATTTAATTTTTTTTTTCTCTGGTTGGCTGAACAGCTTCTTTTTAGGTATCTTTTTAGTGTCAACTATTCAAGGGAGCTACCCTGCAAGTCAATGTCTGGCTCGTAAAAGATCCCAGAAATATGACTAGATTGTCAAAGCCAAACACTGATCTGTAATGACAAAAGCCCGAAACAGCATTCTCTAGATTCGTCATCTTCTTTCTTGAGGAGATTCTGGTTTGACCAAAAATAATCCCTATTCATTTTTGTATATATTTTTTTTATTTTTTTTCCTCAGGTAGCAGTAATTATAGGATTCCCTATACCAGCTATTGTGGTCTCCACAAGGAGAAACACTAGCATTTCTTAATAAATAGCAATATGCACTTAACTAACAAGGTGGATTGTAAGCCTTTATGTATCAATCTATCGCTTATTGAAGGAGTTGTCTCACTACAGGCTTTCAGCCTACCTCAGTGTGTCTGGCAGCATAGGATTTTTGAATTCAGGAGCGTGCTTCTTGTCTGCCTCTTCTCAACCCCCTTCCCCTCTTCCCTCAGCACACAGAAAGCTCTCCTCCTCTGATTGTAGTAACTTCTATACAGCAGGATGAGGGCGAGGGGGGTTTGCTGCCAGGGTTAACCCTGTGTGTGCCTGCCTAGGTCTGCTGCTTACTGCTGGATCAGCTGCACTGTGCTGCTGTGGCTGAGCTCTTGCTGCTCCTCTCCACAGAGTCAGGAGACAGCAGGGAGAGGGCTGATCTATGAGTGGCTATGGAGCCAGAGGTCTGTAATGCTGTGTATGTGAATAGCAGAGCAGGCTGGGATGTAAAGGTTCCTATACCCCCTGCTAAGCATACAAATCTCCATGGACATCTCAAGCAACAACAAACACTGTCAGAACAGACACAGGGCAGCTGTGAAGTGTGTTACTATAATCACAATGTGTCACTAATACAGCAGAGCAGGGAGGGTTATGAACCGTTCACATGACCCCCTGATCTGTTCTATTAGTATAGTCAAAGCTCCACAGACACATCATGATTATAGTAACACACTTCACTGCTTTCACATCCTACTGACCACAGATCAGCTTCACCTCTGCGCTCCTCAGTCTGTGTAGAGAGCAGGCACACACAGGGTTAATCCAGGCAGCACAGCTACACAGAAGCCAGAGCCCTCCCCCTCCCCTACAGAAGCATCACAAGTGGCCTCATACTGTGTGGGAGGGGCTCTGTGCTGGGACCTGTATTCAGAAGCTGATGAGTCACCAGCACTGGCAGCCAGTGAGAGAAAAATAAACAGGTCGGTGGCTATAGTGATTTGAGGAGCTGATGCACTCCTAGTACCAGGGATAACTCAAAATCAGTAGGACATTTGTAATGACCATATATTGCAAAGTTGCTTGTTTTTTAAATATCTTTTAATTAAAACCCAATCATTGTAGTGAGACAACCCCATTAAGCTCAAGTTTATTGCACTTGTTTTTATTGTCTGATGGAATTAATGACAAATTAAATAAATATTGTTAATGCAAAAAACATGCCTAAGTATTTCAGAAATTAAGAAATTTCCTTTGGGTAAAGATGTACAACTTTTTACCCCGGACTGTTAAATATATCTCCCCATATAAATAGGTGAGAAATGGTTAAGGCATAAAGTAATTTTTTGGTTGCATTGCGTGTAAGGTTTAAAGGGGTTGTCTCACTACAAAGATCGCTTTTCATGTTAAAGATCTTCCAAAAATAAGTCACTTTGCAATATGTGTCCATTAACAGTGTCCTACCTATTCCTGGGTATCCCCTCTTGTATGGGCTGCATCAGCTCCTCAGGACGTTATAGCTACAGACCTGTTTGATCTTTCCTGATAGGCTGTCAGCGCTGGTCGCTATAGCTACAGACCTGTTTTGATCTTTCCTGATAGGCTGTCAGCGCTGGTTGCTATAGCTATAGACCTGGTGTCCTCAGCAGCTCATCACTGCAGACCAGGAAACACTGAATTCAAAAATGAAACTGAGAAAACAGGACTGAGGTAAGGTGAGTCGATGTAGTGAGATAACCCCTTTAATTGTGAAATGGTTTTAAGAGGTTTACGGCAAGTAGGCTAGATACCTGAAGTCTGGTATTAACGCTCAATAAACTAGGTTAACAAAAAATGGTGTTACACTTTACTTTGAGTTCTAAGAACAGGAAATAATGTATCTGCAGTCCGAGACACAAGGTGATAAAGAAGTGAAATGTAGATTTTTACAAACCTAGACTGAACGGGAGTGACCGATGTTCAGCTTTGGGTACCGGTAGCTTGGAGTGGTATGAAGTACTTGCTGCTTTACTATAGCATTAGCTTTGAAACCAGATTGTAGAGGAACAATAGATCATTTCTAGTACATATGCTGTCCTGTTGTTTAATTTTAAAGTAGCAGCTGACAACGGAGGAAGTATCTCATTGATGAATTGTGGAGAATGGGGTCCTGTCAAAGCTGTGTCATCAAAATGGGACTGTCATCAAAAATGACTTGGGCCTCGTTCACACAGTTTAAAATGGGACTGATTGCAGCCGTACTGCGCGCCGTATTTGCGCTGCAATACAGCTCCAATCCGTCCCAGTAACTACGGTAATCCACAGTTCTCATAGAGAACTATGGATTCCGTCTCTCCTCCCCGCGCGCCGTAGGTAATGACAGTCTATGGGGCCGGCGAGCTGCCGGCCCCCCGCCACGCTGCTCGGCTGCCGGCGTAATTGCGGGGCGAAATCCGTCCCGCAATTACGCCGGCAATAAGCCGTGTGAACCGGGCCTTATTGTTTAACTCACATTTTTATGTTTAACACATTTTTTTAAAAGTTTTTGGTTATTTTTTTTTTATTTTCCATATCACTTTCAATATTTTTTAATAATTCTTAAGTCCTGAAGTTTTCACTTTGGCCACGAAGCCTAATAATCTTCTGACACTTCCTGTTCTGTACAGAAAGAATCTCAGTTGTCTGCTCATTATCAGCACAAAGAGAGTCAAACTGAAAGGAGACACCAGTGTGAATAGATAACACAGGATCCACCAGTCACAGTTCACCCTTTCACCTCCCTGCACAGTGACTTCTTTCCAGGTCACAGAGCATGACTAGAAAACTCTCCTATAGAAGTGAATGGGACTGAGTCAGTCTTAAAGGGGTTTTGCCAAGACGGGAGTTACTTACCTCCTTATCAGCACAGGTCGAATATAAACAAATCATGCTAAGTCATGAAAGTTGCAGGGCTGAGAGGGAGGGGGTGAGCAAGGAGTGAGGAATAAGGGAGCGTCTCAAAACATAACTAAAATAATAACATTACAGCAGTGCAGACACAGGCTCATACACTACACTTTCTCCCCAGCCCATTGAAGCTCATTCATTTTCCCTGTCATCAGATAAAGTGTTTCATGCAAGCACGGCCTGTCAGCTCCTCTGGTCATGTCTAATGCAAACTTTCATGCTGTAGCTCTCAGAGTCTTCACTTTTTGTAATCGCATATATTTAGAAAAGTCATTTAAATACCCATTTTGGAGGATCCCACGTCAACATTACATCGTGGCAAAACCCCTTTAAGTCTCCTATGTGCATGAAGCTACTGTAAAGCATCTGTCTGACTGCTGTTAAACCAGTGCAAATAAGGCCTAGTGGCCAAAGTGAAAACTGCAAGACTTAAGAATTATTAAAAAAAAAATATTGAAAGTGATATGAAAAATTAAAAAAAAGAACCAAAAATTCATTAAAAATGTGTTTAACATAAAAATGGGACTTAAACAATGACTCATTTTTTAATGACACATTCCCTTCAAAGTAAAATAGCTGCTGACTGGATATGATGAGGATGGGAGATGAGCACCTTAACACTGCTTGGTGTGGAGGACAAAAGGATTGGAAAGTGAAATATCTAACTCGTCTGTTACAAGTACCATCCCGACACCCAACAGATTTGTTGGCAAATCCACCGCCAAAGATCTTGCTTATATGGCTAGCATTAAAGCAAACTAGAGAATAGGAACATGAACTCTTTTTAAGGATGAAGCCGTCTCAACCTCATGAAGGGCATAATTGTAGTGTCGGAAGTCCTCTCTGGGATGAGTCTATTAGATGTGGTTGATAATTACTGTTGTGCTGTCTGAAGCCAGCTCTGAATAAAGTCAAGCATGGGACGAGTTCCTATTAGTATTTAATGTGGTTTTCTCTAAGCAGTATTTCTGAGTAACGAGCTACAAATTTTGACTCTTATGAAATCTTGCTCCCTATTTATGTATCTGCTTGTTAACACATTTCATTTTCTGGAACTGTTAGTACCACGCTGTGCATCGGCAACCATAACATGATAAATCAAGTATTTATGTAGCCGCTAAAACTTTATGGTTATAATCTCAAAAAGCTACATTGAGTTTATCCTTTCTTTGAAGCTAACTTGAGACTAAAATAACACGCTGCCTTATTTATGGGCTTTCACTTGTGGAATGCCTGGCCGTGTGTATCTTGATCACTTGAAAGGTTATGATGAATGTGAAGATTGTTTATAAGCCTTTCTGTGCCGCATCCCTTCATTTACATCTTAAATGTGATACAACTAATAATTGGATTACTTCTAAAGGTCACAAGGATGAACACCTTGATAACTATTCATATGAAACTCTCAGTGCCTTTGTGGTATTTGTTCAATATTGACTTCTTTAGAACTCCGCAAGTGACATTCTGCTAATCTGATTAAGACATATGAAATTATTTCAAGAAAGTAAGGAACGAAATGGCAGATTTTGCATGATACTTTATAATTATTCAGGACCATGTGCCCTTAATGGTAATTCATTTGAGAAGGGTAGCAACAATAGGCTTATGTACAAGTTAAAACTATGAATATTGTCCTACAAATTGTTTTACATTGATTCTGAAAGGTTATCTCATTGGACTACCTCCTTGTTGGCATATGTAGCCTGTCCATCATATTTGCCCACAAATGTGGGCAAGTTGATGGCTTCAGACCCCCCGATAAATGACTGCAGCCAGATATTGCTGCTACAGAGGAAATCAATTTAATATTACATGATGTTTTGCCAATTATTTTAAGGGGTCGAATACGGCTTTAAAGAAGGCAACCTCAAATTGTTTATTACTTGAAGAATTCAGTGATTACATAAGACTAAAAGAAAATAGTGTGATATTGTATATACTTTTGCATAATATAGATTATAAAGGCAAAGCATGCATAATATTAATTACAAATACTTACATTACACCTCTATGGGTCAACACTTCATCAGGACTCTTATCAGCCTCATCTATCGGCATCAGCTGGGAAAAACGGGCCAGCGAAGATAGAGAGAAATTCCTGGGATCAACATCATGCACGGGTGTCCCCCTTACACAGGTCAAAGCTTCACCAAGAATCTTATAAGCATCATCTTTCAGCATCAGCTGGGAGAAGTGGGCCAGCGCAGATAGAGAGATCTCTGGGATACATCCCTGTGGCGGTGAGGTGTCCTTCGCGCACACAGGTCCAGATACTTCTTACTTCGCAGCAAACTTTCTCAGCTTATATCTCATTTGAAACAAATGCCTGCGTAACCAAGTGTTACGCAAGCTAACTGATCAGTATTTTTCCAGTATAAGGTCCCCGCTCCTCCGAATGGCCAGTTCTTCAGAGGTTAACCTGTCACTGGAAAAATCCATCACTGGATGTTGAACACCCCAGGTAATAAGCCATGAACACCTGCATTCCCATCCTTTCTCCCTAGACATTGCTGTTCACTAAACATCAGTTGTTCACTGCAACACGGCGCTATGTCGCTACTTGGTACAGCGTTCTCACGACAAAGTCATGTGAGAAACCCTGATAACAGACCTATGTGTACAGGGTTATGTGGTCACTCACTAAACATTCCCAGGACTTAGGAAATTTACAGCTTAAAGACTAGCTATTACACTCTAATATTCTTAAAGAGATACTGTCAATATGGCTTCCGGATGGTCAATTAATTTCTTAGCACTACACATGACGGCCATTAAGATGAATGCCGCTCAGAGTCTTGATCAGAGTCTTTCAGAGCACAATCGAATTGACCATATGAAAAAGTTAACTTGTTGGGCTCCCATTTTACCGATGGTCGGTTGACCTGGTGTCAAAAAACAGAATACAAACGTCCATCTGGAAACTGGTTTTTACTTACTACTATCAATCATTCTTATTTATTTTAAAGCACCATTCATTCCAGGGCAATGTACAGATGAAAATGACCTGAATGAAAACCGTAAAACAAAAAAAGTATGTTGCAGTAGTCCACGTGGGAGATAAGGGTATGGCATTTTGTTGACTGTAGGGTAAGGCAAAACAGATTCAAGTAATGAGTTGGAGGTGGCAAGGGCATAAATGTGCAGTTTGAAAGCTAGGGTAGACAAAAAAGTTATCCCAGAGCAGCAAAATCTGGGAGTAGAAGAGGGTGTGAGTGAATATGTATTGTGGTAGAATTAAGCGAAATGGGTAAAAAAAAAAAAATGTTGAGGATTAGACAGTGGACAAAAAAAAATAGATTCAGCTAATGGAGAAATGTTGGAGTCTTTAGCAGTTAGTATTATTTTAGAATTCACCTTCTTTAGAGAACATAAAACCATTTTTATATTGCTAGTGTATAATGTTGAGTTTTTGTTTTTATTCTTTTGGTCTTGAATGTCATTATAAATGTTGTGTTTATTCCAACTGTCTTGGTCTGATGATATTCAATTATAACCTACATAGTCTGTAATCATCAGTTGTCAACTGTGAAGATGTCCAGCTATGTTGCCATACTGGTTGTCACTTGAATTGGCCTCTACATAAGTTGCATCTTGGTAATTGCTCATAAATGCTGATAAAATGGAAGGTCGGCATCAGTTTTGCAATATTAAAATGGAATTTCATCAGTTATGGCCTATCCCCCGATGATGGGTGCTGTTTGCAGCCTCTCTTAAACTTAATATCAATTGGGAAGTGGCTGCATGTGAGCACATTTCTCACCACTGTAGTCTATGTAGTTAGAGGGTGACCATCTAGATGGCTATGCTTCTTATCAAAAATTACCATCTGAACAAAACAGAAATCTATGCATTGCAATAAAAAAAAAACATTACTAAATTGCTTACTTCGCTAAGTTAAGGTTACAGATGTTTGCGCATTTTTACATGGATATGAAATCTTCAATGGGTGGAACTTTATGTGGGTGTAAAAACAGATACAATTCAATGATGCAGTTTAAATAGATGAATACACTTAAATATATATTTTGTAATGTAGGAAGCTGCTATCCATGTCCTGAGACTGTCGATGTTAAATGCAATTGCGGGAAGACTAAACTTACTGTTCCGTGTGGCAGAGAACGTAACACCAAGCCTCCTCGTTGTAAAGAGCTATGCAGGTATGTTAAGGTGCCTCTTGTGCAGCCAGATTACTATGTAGTTTGACTTGTAGCGTACTACATAGATGCAACAGCTACATAAACTAGTCACAAAAAGTTAGGAAAATTTGGCTTTTGGTTGAAATTTTAGGATGAACATAAAGTCTATTGAAAATGTTTTGAAATGCACTAAATGAGACCATCTCTAAACTTTAGAATGCACCTGTCCAATTGTTCAATGTTTCAGTACATTGTGCACAGCTTGCTGATCTCGGACGAGGAGCTTAATTGCAAAATTCTCAACAGGTGTTTAATTCCTGATTCATCCAATATTTTTTAGAATTGGGATTTAAACAGTGCTCCTCCTCCTGCTGTTCCCATTTTGACATGAGGGCAAGACAACATCTTACAACTGATCAACAGTACCTTCACATTGCAAGGTTTGAAGCAGGATGCCCTCAGACGCAAGTGGCACTGAGCTTATAGCATCAAAGAGTGTCGTCAGCAGGTTGTATCAGAGATATAGAGAGACTGGAGGAGTCACAGAAAGGCAAAGAAGTGGACATCCTTTGGCCACATCACACTCTGATGACCACTTCATTGTAAATGCCCTGCAGAACCGGATGATGAATACCGCACAACTCCAGGCACGTTTAAGGGAGGGGAGAGGAAACAAAGTGTCATGTCAGACCAATCGTAACCATTTACATCAGCATGGTCTGTGTGCTAGATGACTTGACCACTCCACCAGGCACAGGTATAATTGTCTTATATGGGCCAGGGAGCATCTACGCTGGACGAGGGACCAGTGGTCATCAATGCTGTTCAGTGAAGAAAGTCGACTCACTCTGAGCAGAAATGATGGTTGCCAACGATGCTGGAGATGTTATGAAGAGAGCTATACATCAACCAGGTCAGGTGCCTTTGCTGATCATCCAGCACGCAGACCATGCTGATGTATACTATTATGAATGGTCTGATGTGACACTTGGGTGCCTCTAAGCTCCCTTAAACATGCCTAGAGTTGTGTGGCATTCATCAGCCAGTTCCACAGGTATACAATGAAGCGGTCATCAGTGTGTAATGGAGCCAAAGAACGGCCTTTTCTTTTGTGTTTCTGTGACTCTCCCAGTCTCTCTGAATCTCTGATGCAACCTGCTAATGACACTCTGACACTCTAAGCTCAGTGGCCAATTCCGTCTGAGAGCACCCTACTTAAAGCTTCACAATAGCAAGGTACTGTTAATCAATTGTAAGGCGTTGCCTTGGTCTCATGATTTTAAAATGTGAACAGCATGAGGAAGACTGTTTAAATCCCAATTCAAATTGATATCCTAAATGTTTTGGGCGGTTCGGGAATTAAACACCTATTTCTGAATTTTGCAATTAAAGGGGTTTTGCCATGATGTGATGTTGATGTGGGATCCTCCAAAATGGGTATTTAATCACTTTTCTTAATATATGTGATTACAAAAAGTGAAGCCTGTGAAAGCTACAGCATTGCTCAGTCCCCCTTAGTTACCTGAAAGTTTACATTAGACACGACATGATCTGGCCGCGCTTGCGTGAAACACTTCTTATCTGATGACAGGGAACATGAATGAGCTTTCAAGGGGCTGTGGAGATAGTGCAGTGTATGAGTCTGTCTGCTGTATAGAAAAACCACTGTTGTAATGTTATTATTTGAGTTAACTTTTGAGACGCTCCCTTATTCCTCACTCCTTGCTCACCCCCTCCCTCTAACCCCTGCAGTGTTCATGACTCAGCATGATTTGTTTATATTTTCCTCTGTGCTGATAAGGAGGTAAGGAACTCACTTCGTGGCAAAACCCCTTTAAGCTCCTTGTTAGAGATCAGCAAGTTGTGCAAAAAAGTGTTGAAACATTGAACAGCTGGACTTGTGCTTTCTATAGTTAAGAGATCCCTAACTTGTTGTGAGTAGTGTATGTCTCCAAATGAATAAAACATATTCATTTGCTTAATCTCTATATATTAGATTGTCACGATGTGTTGATACAGAACATTGTTTATTAAAATAAGCGGTTCATTTTATTTTTTAGACTCTGTTCATGGTATGCACTGGGATACCATGAAATCGGTACCCTCACATGTACCATGGTGGAGCAGTAGAGAACAGTCTTTTTTTTAGACAACATTTGCTCTATTTGCCGAGTGTGCTTGCTTTATGTACAAGATTTCTAGATTTCTATGTGTCAGGCATAGAGATTGTGCATGTTTGGCAAAGAGTGTAATCGTAGACGGAGTAAGATTACTTTTGCTCTCTTACTGCTGCAATATGCGTTGGGGTACTGTTTTTTGCAGTATCCCAATGATTGCCTTTTTTTTTTTTTTTTTTAAGGCTGTCTTCACAAGGCAATGACTGGGACGTATTTCAGCCCATAATCCGTGCCGTAGTGCACTCAAATACGTCTCATTCATTACGGTAATCCACAGTTCTCATAAAGAACTATGGATTACGTCTCCTCTCCCCGCTCGCACAATATGCCGCGGGGGGAGATAATTGACATGTCGATTTATTCACGGCATATACGTGACTAATGAAAAACAATGAAAAAATTGACTTTTTTTCTGTGCAGTGGAGACAAAGCCTTCTCCTCTATAGCACACAGGCATCTGTATCACACTGCTGCTGGTGTGCACATGAGGATTTACAGGCTACCCCCTGCACTGTGGACTCTCCCAGCTCAGGAGCCTACAACTGTCATCACAGTGATCCATCAAGCTGTCATGTGCTGACTTGGCCCGACTTCAGAGCTGTCTTAAAGGGCCAGCGCTTTTTAAAGAACTGAAATACAGGTGAAAGGCCCCTCCCCCTCCCCCCTCAACTCCCGAGCACAAGGCGTAATTGCGGGCGAAATATGTCCCACAATTACGCCGTGAATAAGCCGTGTGAACCCTGCCTAATACTCCAATGGATAAAATGAATAGAGTCTAGAACGTGATGGGAGTGACCCTGAAGTACCAAGGTGTTTTCTGTTTTTGGCTTTAATAGTAACGTCCATATACATTCAGTATAATAGGGTTTAAATTGTCTCGCTGTTTCATTTAGTCGGCCATCTACTTGCCACCACGAGGTCAGGGAACCACACAGATGCCACGTGGGTCCTTGTCCACCATGTCGACAGATTTGTCAGAAAACTCTACAGAAGTGTGGTCATCTCTGCCCTATGCCTTGCCATGATGAAGCTCTTGTGAAACAGAAAAGCCTGGTAAGACTTTGTTTTGGAGAAAGAAGCTTTTATAGAGTGAAATTGGTTTGAGAAATATAACCTTCCCTGATAGAGTAAGTCGGAAGTCACTCCTTACATTGCTTCTATAATATTAGTGTTCTTGCATCTTTCTATCATTAAAGGGGTTGTCTCACTACATTGATTCATGTTACCACAGTCCTGTTTTCTTGGTTTCATTTTGAATTCAGGGACATGTTTACTGGTTTCTACTAGGCTGCAGTAGAAGCCAGGTCTGTAGCTATAGCAACCAGTGCTGGCAGCCTATTAGGAGAGATCAAACAGGTCTGTAGCTATAGCGACCTGAGGAGCTGATGCAGCCCATACAATATGGGATATCTAGGAATAGGTAGGACACTGTTAATGGACACATATTGCAAAGTGACTTGTTTTTGACATAAAAAGCAATCCTTGTAGTGAGGCAACCCCTTTAAGTGCTACGTTATTTCTTTTTCATCTTTATTCCTGATAGGAATCAGGCTGGCACACACAAAAAAATTAGTTTTTGTATACACACTTTTAGACTTGTATGGGTTGTCTGCTTTGCGCAAGCTCTTTGTGTAGGAAGGGCTCACTTGGGTTTTCTAAGGTTTTGGATACGCAGGTACTTGCATTGCTGTCCTCAACAATGGTTTGTATTCTTTTAGTGTTAGCCTCAGCCTGCCGGTCCTTGGGAGCAACCTTGCGAACCAGCTTATATCCAGACAGCATTGCCATGTGCTCCCTGCAATGTCCCTGTGCCTATGTAAGTACAAAGCTTCTCTATTAGACATCTGTGTACAATTTATATGTTAAAGCATTGAGCAGTTGCATTAAGCATTACAATCTTCGGAATTGGATGTAATTACATATAATGTCTCTGGTTTAGTTCCATGACAAGATATGTGCTGTAGTGATTGCCTAGTTAGGGTAAAGTTCTATTAATAAAGTAAATGAGACAAGATATAAAAATAAGTTTTTGTTTTATTTTAATTGGGGTTATTTAGTTGCCTGTACATGGGGTGGCTTCAGTACAGGCCTTTTATATGCATTGTCTCCATTGTAGTGCATGAGTGTCTGGGTTATGGCTGTTCTTTCTATTACGCTATACGTTGGGGATTATTTTTGGCGAGACATGGGTTCACATTACATTAATATCCTTTACATGCGTTTATTGCTTCCTCTTTGGGATCATGCTTTACGATGATGAGATGTCTGGCTGTCTTTCTGTGACAAGCAGAACATGACTGTAGCCTGTGTTTTAATGGTTCCAGATGAAGTCTGTTGTTTTCTTTTAGATCAGTAGCTTTTAAATAGTTTACATCTTTTTATTGTGCGGTGAGAAAGGTAATTTTTAATGTATATAGTAACGTTCACAGATCTTAATGATCAATACATCATTTGCACTGTAAAACATACAGGCTGATCAGTTTTTCTGCTTTGTACTGTACCTATTTGTTAGAAGGCTACTTTGATGATCAGCAGATCTATATCAGTTCTGACATACCTAGATTTTATAAATCACGAAATCTGCAAAGCCATTATGTATAAAATAATTCCAAACGTGAGCCATCTGTCAAGTTGTTAAAAATTCTATTCAGATATAGATATATACCATGTATGAATTGATTGTCCCCAGTAATTAGCCCAGTAGGGCTGTCCCTGTAATTAACTCAGCTACATGCACATTACACACACAATGCACTGCTAAACACACATTACACACAGCTCAGCTACATGCACATTACACACACAATGCACTGCTAAACACACATTACACACAGCACAGCTACATGGACATTACACACACACAATGCTCTGCTAAACACACATTACACACCGCTCTGCTGCAGGCACAAATAACACACACATATACAACTCTGCTTCAACTCATCCAGCAGTAATCACAACCAGTACAGCAGAATTCTGCATATACTGAGCAGCATCACATGACTCCCCCCTCCATATGACATCATCACAGGTCCTGGAAGCAGACAACAGTAATATGACTCCTCTCCATGTGACATCATCACAGGTCCCAGAAGAGCCAGCACAAAAAAATGTGCTGAAAAAGTCGGCTTATACTGCAGTATATACAGTATACAGTGAAGGAAATAATTGATCCCTTGCTGATTGCGTAAGTTTGCCCACTGACATATCCAAAATTGTTTTTTTGATGTGCAGAAACATATATTATTTGTTGCCCACTGACAAAGGCATGAACAGTCTATAATTTTAAGGGTAGGTTCATTTTAACATTGAGAGAAAGAATATCCAAAATAAAATCCAGAAAACTACATTGTAAAATTTTATAAATGTATTTGCATTTGCTGAGAGAAATAGGAATTTGATCCCCTATCAACCATTAAGAGTTCTGTCTCCTACAGACCAGTTTAGATGCCCCTAATCAACTAGTTACCTGCACTAAAGACAGCTGACTTAGTCACTTTTATAAAAGACACCCGTCCACAGACGCAATTAAATCAGTCAGCCTCTAACCTCTATAACATCAGATATTTTATATAAACAAAATATATATTATATATATTTTTATATATATATAATATATATATATATATATATATATAAATATATATATATATATATATATTATATAAAAATATCTGATGTTATAGAGGTTAGAGGCTGACTGATTTAATTGCGTCTGTGGACGGGTGTCTTTTATAAAAGTGACTAAGTCAGCTGTCTTTAGTGCAGGTAACTAGTTGATTAGGGGCATCTAACTGGTCTGTAGGAGCCAGAACTCTTAATGGTTGATAGGGGATCAAATACTTATTTCTCTCAGCAAAATGCAAATACATTTATAAAATTTATACAATGTAGTTTTCTGGATTTTATTTTGGATATTCTTTCTCTCAATGTTAAAATGAACCTACCCTTAAAATTATAGACTGTTCATGCCTTTGTCAGTGGGCAACAAATAATATATGTTTCTGCACATCAAAAAAACAATTTTGGATATGTCAGTGGGCAAACTTACGCAATCAGCAAGGGATCAATTATTTCCTTCACTGTATACTGTATATACTGCAGTATAAGCCGACTTTTTCAGCACATTTTTTTGTGCTGGCTCTTCTGGGACCTGTCATGATGTCACATGGAGAGGAGTCATATTACTGTTGTCTGCTTCCAGGACCTGTGATGATATCATATGGAGGGGGGAGTCATGTGATGCTGCTCAGTATATGCAGAATTCTGCTGCACTGGTTGTGATTACTGCTGGATGAGTTGAAGCAGAGTTGTATATGTGTGTGTTATTTGTGCCTGCAGCAGAGCGGTGTGTAATGTGTGTTTAGCAGAGCATTGTGTGTGTAATGTGCATGTAGCTGAGTTAATTACAGGGACAGCCCTACTGGGCTAATTACTGGGGACAATCATTTCATACATGGTGATACCAAGTCCTCTAGTTGCTGCTCTTTGATACGGCTGTCTGTCCTGGTTAATGAAAGGGCATCACTTACAGCATTTCCCACCCTAGGCTTATACTTGAGTCAATAAGTTTCCCAGTTTTTTGTGGTAAAATTAGATGCCTTGGCTTATATTCAGGTCGGCTTATACTTGAGTATATACAGACAGTTGAAAGCAGAAGTTTACATACACTGTATAAAAAGACACGTATGCATGTTTTCCTCACTGACATGAAATCAGAATAAATCTTGTGCTGTTTTAGTTCAAATAGGATTGCCAAAATTATTTATATTTGCCAAATGCCAGAGTAATGAGAGGGAATATTTTAAGGCATTTTTATTACTTTCTGTAAAGTCAAAAGTTTACATACACTAAGACCACTATGCCTTTAAACAATTTGAGACAGTCCATATGATAATGTCATATCTTTGAAAGCTTCTGATAGGTTTATTGGCAACATCTGAGTTACAGACACAATTGTGGATGTATTTTTTAATTCACACCAGAAACACACTGCTTCTGTGTGTAACATCATGGGAAAGTCGAAAGACATCATCCAAGATATCAGAATTGTGGACTTACACAGTTCGGTTCATCCTTGGGTGCAATTTCCAGATACCTGAAGGTGCTTCATTCAACTGTACAAACAATTATATACAAGTACAAACAAGATGGGATTGTAAAGCCATCATACTGCTTAGGAAGGAGACGGGCTCTGTGTCTCAGAGATGAACGTGCTTTGGTCCGACGTTTATGTCAACCCAAGAACAAAAGCAAAAGACACTGTGAAGATGCTGGCAGAAGCTGGTAAGATTGTCATTATCCACAGTTATATGAGTACGGTATCAACATGGACTGAAAGACCACTCTGCCAGGAAGAAGCCATTACTCCACAAGAAACATCTAAAAGCCAGATTAATGTTTGCAAATGCATACACGAACAAAGACCACATCCTGTGGTCTGATTAAACTAAAATGTTACTGTTTGGCCTTAATGACCATTGTTATGTTTGGAGGAAAAATGGAGCAGCTTGGAAGCCTAAGATCTCCACCCCAACTGTGAAACACGTAACATATAAATGAAACCTTATTCCACATTTTAAGGTGCTCCAGAATTATTTCATGGGGACCACAAATACCTCCTAAAACAGACATATCAAGACATATCACAGATCCTACTTATATACATGTGCACTGCCAAAGTCTTCTGCTCCGTATGTGACAAACGTTATTTTTTAAATATACAGGGTGAGCATAAATCCGGTCCCTGATTTCCAACAGATATAGGATGTAACTTTATTGAACCTTATGGAAAGAATTTCTTGAGTTAATGTGTCTACGGTCACCATCTTTATGAACATATTCCAATAAGTTTTATATTTTACAGCTACTTGAGATCAAGGAGTTTTTATGCTCGTCCTCTAAATTGTCTACCATACTTCTTGTTGTTTCCCAAACCAACAAATGGCTAATATTTTGTTTTCTTCATGATTTTTCAGGGAGTGCCTTGGCAAACATGAGGTATGTATGTAACTAATCAATCTTGAACTCAGTTGTTTGGTTTAAGCATGTCAATACACACTTCACCAATCATTTATTACTGCACTCTTGTCTTAATAATAATAATCTTTATTTCTATAGCGCCAACATATTCCGCAGCACTTTACAAATTCAAGGGTAAACATACAGTCATTACACATTAAAAGTACTTACAAATGAGACACAAGGTGTGAGGGCCTATAATCTATTAGGGTGTATGGGTGAAACATATGGTAAGAAGTGCCAAGTTTACAATGGTCCGGCCATGTTACATAAATAGGGGGTGGTTTACATGAAAAATGGATGAACCTGCCACCCAACTGTACATCTATATACAGATAAGTGCCTGTGAGTGCCCAAGTGCAGGGAGTGACAGATGTGTGTGATAGCAGTTAGGGATCTTGGTGGGCCAGACCGAGAAGATGTATTTTCAGGGCCCTCTTAAAACTGTGAGGGTTGTGAATGTGCCTGATCGCCCACGGTAGCATATTCCAGAGAATTGGTGCCGCACGTGTGAAATCTTGTAGGCGGGCATGGGAGGTTCGGATGATTGAGGAATGTAGTCTGATATCATCAGCAGAGCGGTAGACAGAGACTAGGGAGGAGATGTAGGGAGGAGCAGCGCTGTGGAGAGCTTTATGGGTGAGAGTGCTGAGTTTATACTGTATCCTGTACTGGATGGGTAACCAGTGCAGTGACTGACACAGGGTAGAGGCATCAGTATAGCGGCTGGAGAGAAAGACAAGCCTGGCTGCTGCATTCTGGACAGATTGGAGAGGGGAGAGTTTGCAGAGAGGGAGACCGATAAGCAAGGAGTTGCAGTAGTCAAGACGAGAAAGAATAAGAGCAGTAATGAGAGTTTGAGTCGTTTCCACAGTGAGAAATGGACGGATTTTGGAGATATTCTTGAGGTGCAGGTGTCTTAAACAAAAACAAATTGCAGTAAATTTCTAGACATGTATTTCTAACTGACATATTATTTTTTTAAGCTACAATGTAATGCTTTTTGCAACAACTGTATGCACAAAAAATGATAATTTAATAACATATACAACTATTAATCTTAGACCTTGTTCGCATTTACATTGGAAGTTCCCTTTAGAACCTTCGTCACAGAGGCAGCGTTGGGTCCATTAAATGAAGGACACCAGTAGCGTCCGACTGGCCTTATTGTTTACAACGGGGTCTTGATTGGTTTCCATTCTGGAGGCCATTTTTTAACTGAGAAAACTAGTGCTGCATGCTGTTATTTTTCCATCATTTTATGCCAGAATCTGCACCAAAGGTTCTAAACGGCATCTCTGAAAACAAGACCTGAGAGGAATTTTCTATTTGCCTATTTTACTTTCTCTAAAGTTACTTTATCTAAAGCCCTGAATATAGACCACTTCTAGACAAAAAAGAATACAGAATACACAAGCCATCTGTCTAATATATAGATTCCCCTTGTCTTGCCAAAACCACCATGACCGTCTGAGATAGATGCTTGGGGTTTCTGGCATATAGAAGTTAGCCAAAAACACAACAAGACCACACCTACAGCTCAATGGCTGAACTGAAGACTGAACCCAGTAGGAGGCAACACGGGCCCCTGTGCTACTTGCGGAAGACAAACAGGTGCAGGTAATTGCTGAGCAGTAGCTCACACACCCCACCACTAGGGGAACAATTATATGATAAAAAAAAACTGCACATTAAATTGATACCTGTTCACAGCAGCATGCAAAAAAGCTACAGTATAATACATGGGGAGATTGCACAAATGCAAGAATATCAATTAAACAACCACTTACATGCCTTCAATGTATGAGGGAGGTGGTTGCTGGCATTACAATTGCATATAGATAAGGCGATACAAAAGGGTGTATTGAAGGCATGTGAGTGGTTTTATCGGTATTCTTGCATTTTTGCAATCTCCCCATGTATTATACTGTCGCTTTTTTGCATGCTGGTGTGAACCGGTATCGATTTAATGTGCATTTTTTTTTATCATCTAATTGTTCCCCTAGTGGAGGGATGTGTGAGCTACTGCTCAGCAATTACCTGCACCTGTTTTGTCTTCCCCAAGTTGTCTCCTACTGGGTTCATTCTTTAGTTCAGCCACTGAGCTGTAAGTATGGTCTGTGTTGCGTTTTTGATTAAATAATGTCCCTTTTTTTTGTAATTTTACATAGAAGTTAGCAGCAGATCCTTCAAGTCCTTTAAGTTGTGAGATGTAGCCTCTATATATCAGACTTGTTTTTCCATAGATACTCGAACACATTGAGATCTAGTTTATCTGGTAGGCCACATCAACACCTTCATCTCTTTGCCATGTTTTTTAAACAATTTTTGCAGTGTGGCTTGGTGCATTATCTGGCTGAAAGAGGGCACTGCCATTAGGGAATACTGTTGCCATGAAGGGGGTGCTTTGATACATACCACCTACCTAAGCTTTGCTGTGGACCATAGTTACATTTGTATGAATGTCAAGACTTGAGTTCTTCCAAGAAGCATTTTCCTGTAACAGATTCCACAGCAAAGCGGATCAGAGCAGTTTTGACAGAAGGGGACCTACACCATACTAGAACAACAATGACAGAATCAACAGATTTATTTAGGATGCGATTCAGTAGCAGACAGAAAAATCTAAAGCAATTATCCCTAAAACATAACTTTTAATAATTTTTAAATATTCCCAAAAAGAACCTAGACATATTTTGACCATCTCTATACTAGGTACAGTAAATAATAGTAAGTAAGTAATTAATACATATCATGGAAAAAATCACCACCTGAAGTGCTGTCTTCAATATTTTAACTTGAAGTTGCATCAACAAGCGCATGATAGAAAACTACATGTTCTTGAAGAACAAATGTCCAGCTAAATTATCCTCGTGATAGCTAACAATACTACCCCTAATTCTCGCCTTATACTGTTCCTTAGTTGGGCGACTCTGCAATTTGACCTATGGGTACTAAGAATACCTTAATAGGGTACCCAAAGTCAATACCCAAAAGCATTTCTGCTGCAAAATCTTTGCTGCGTCATCATTGGGTTAGGGAAGGTAATTTACAAAATAGCATAATGTAACCGATGCTGTGCATCATAGTGTCTAGGATGTATGGGGATGCATGCTGATTACTTACCTACTATTATTTACTGCTCCTAGTATATATGGTCATTATATGTCTAGGTTATTTATGGGAGAATTTTAATAAATTATTAAAGTTTGTTTTATGGATATTCACTTTTGCTTTTTGCAACATATAAGGTTTTAAAGGGATTTTACCATGAACTAAAATCCCCTGCACTGGCCGCTATTTGCAATTCGGCCATGGTTGTAAATAAAGAGAGTGGCGCTTGCAGACATTCTTCTCATTCACTTCTATGGGAGCTTCTGAAGATAGCCAAGTGTGTGTGCTCGGAAGCTCCCATAGAAGTTAATGGAGAGGTCGTCCGCAAGCGCCACCTTCCTCATTTACATGCATGATTGTCTGGCAGCTAGCTGCGAGCGGCCACTGCAGGGGTTTTTACTTCATGGTAAAGCAACTTTAAAACCTTATATGGTGCAGTAGACAGAAAAAGCAAGTTCAAATATCCCCTTTTAATGTTATGGGAGATCTGTGTACAGTGCATATTTTGGCAGATTTGCTGGACTTATTGGTGCTGGTTTCAGGTTGCATATGGCTTTCCCTTTTGCTTTAATAAATTAGTAGTGCACAGTTTACATTGTAAAAAGGTTTTTTTTCAAGAAATGACAGGGTACTTTTAATGTTCTAGAAACTAGAAGATATTGTCTTGTAGAACCCTTCAATCTCTGTAATGTGCTGATGGATTGTTTAAGGCAAATTGACCCATTTTGCTTAATTTTACAAGGAAGAAACATGTCAAAATCAAATGTGGGGAAACAACTAAATATTTTTTTTTTCTTTCTGTGAACAATTTGATAGTATTCCTAACCACAACTACAAAAAACTATATTAATAATGAAAATAGAAGGGAAATACCATATATCACAAACTACAAAAAGAAAAATCCCTTTAAAACATAGCTTTTAATCTAATCATTAAAATATTGTTAAGTATAAATAGAGCATACTATATAGTCAGCACTCTTAATATACTCACCACCTCCCGGTAGTGGTGTGTATCAAGTACCCTGGGCAAATCCAGTGGTGAGAATCAATCACAATGTAGTGAGGAATAAAGGCATAAATGATAATACCATACTATCCCTAATTCTCTAACCCTCAATCTCGCCCTTAGCGGAGCACCCCGCAATGAACCCTAAACAAACCCCTCACTTATCCCTAGAGCTCAAAAAAGGGGGTGAGAGGGCCTGAAAAATGAACCATAAACATAAATCAAGACCTAGACGCGTTTCACAAAGGAGTAAATTCTCCTATTCCTCAGTAGGTCATGATGGTCAGTTCAGGGTTAAGGATAACCAGAATGTATGGGGTGTCTCGGACAAGGTGATGTCCGGGCATACTGACAGTATGGACATCACCTTGTCCGAGACACCCCATATGTTTTGGTTATCCTTAACCCTGAACTGGCCATTATGACCTACTGAGGAATAGGAGAATATACCTCCTTTGTGAAACGCGTCTAGGTCTTGATTTATGTTTATGGTTAATTTTTCAGCCCTCTCACCCCTTTTTTGAGCTCTAGGGATAAGTGAGGGGTTTTTTTTAGGGTTCATTGCGGGTGCTCCGCTAAGGGCGAGATTCAGGGTTAGAGAATTAGGGATAGTATGGTATTATCATTTATGCCTTTATTCCTCACTACATTGTGATTGATTCTCACCACTGGATTTGCCCAGGGTACTTGATACACACCACTACCGGGAGGTGGTGAGTATATTAAAGGTGTCTGCTATATATTTTGGGTCTATAATTATACTTAAAACAAGCATTTTAATGTTAGATTACAAAGCCCTATGTTTTGATAGCGTTAGTATCTACATCGCTTCTCAGATTCTTTAGTAGTTTACCGTTGATCCTTATTTTACGGCTGTCAGGTCTGAATGACTCATCACCTTTGAAACAGGTCGGAGCAGAGAGCCCCTCCCGCCAGAATGCTTCGTAGTGCAGGGGGGGGAAGGGGGACTCGGGTCTGTGTCTGTGCTCCCTGGATTAACCCGGTGGCCTGCTTCCTCCTGTTTCTCTCCCAAATAGAGTGACGCAGTGACCCGTCGTTACTTAATCATGTATTCTTTGGGAACTGTGACTATATAATATTTTTACAGATGGGGTTGTGAATATTTTTTCCCCGGATTATGAGAACACCTGGTATATAACATTTCCCCTTTTTGTTGCGGGAGATGGGAATTGAAAGCAAGCAGGGGATATAGGAACAATGCATCCTCTCTGCTCTTTTAAGCACACAGTTTCATATTCCTCTCTACACTCCTAGATCAGCCCCTCTCCGTAACAGACCAGGCGGCACACACGGGTGAACTTGAGAGAAAACCCCCTCCCCCCCCCCCCTGTATAGAAGTTACTAGCTGCCTTTTTGTATGGGGGGGGGGAGAGGGAGGGAGAGGGACAAAAAAGGACAGAAAGCTAGCGCCCCCATTCAACTTACCAGGGACACTGACGGGCGAAACCGAATGAGACAACTCCTTTAAGAGTGCTGATTAAAATTGTATCTCTATTTATACTTAACAAAAATTTTAATAAAATTTAAAAGCTATGTTTTAAAGGGATTTTTCTTTTTGTAGTTTGTAGTATTCCTAACCCACAAGTATTTGGCTGTAGACCACCCTGAAAATGCACTACTCTGAATCTACCTTTACAGAAGATTCTGTATACATTTTACTTGGTGCTAAATGAGGAATTTTTAAGGGGTTTCCTCACTACAATGATTAACTTTTAACATGTAGGAAAAGATAATTTAAGAATTTTTCTAAATACTTTGCTTTGCTGATTTTTCTTTGGTCAGGAGATGAAGAAAATTTCATCTCCTCTCAAAGCACGTCGGATACTCTGGTTGTGACCATCTTTCTCCCCCACCTCTCCGGCTTTTTTTCATGTCTCGTTTCTCTAAGCTGTTGTTACTTAGTCTTTCCATTGAGAGTCACTATTTGCAGAGTTTTCTCTCTAGTAATGGACTTTGAAAGCTTCTCATTTAGCGAAGTAAACACCGTTTAGGGAGTTTTCACACAGTGCGTTTTTGGTGCATCTATTACCAGCAAGCTTCTTTAAGTTATCTGAAACATTTTGCAAGATGCTATACGCAAGTAATCAATTATTGTTTTTGAAGTCTTGCTTATTCTAAACAAAGTAATTGATCGCTCACTTGTAACGTCTTGCAGAACGTTTCAGATAACTTTAAGAAGCTTGCTGGTAATAAAGGTTGTTTAATTGCAGCACAGTTCTGTAAGTAAAAAAACACACAAAGAACACCACAAAACCGCACTGCGTGAAAGCACCCTCAGAGCTCTTTAGCCGGAGTACTACATTTTATCAATCTCTTTTATTGGTTGTCAGCATAACAGAAATAGCTAGGAACAGCATAGCTGATGTGTCGATCACTGTTATACACTCAGCCACAGCCTGATGTGAAGGCCCATGGATATTTGTCCCTTCCTACCCTAAAAATATCAGACTGCAGGCCAACCTAAAAGAAGACCATCATATTAGATGGTCTACTTCTGATGGTAATCCGTCTCCTCCTAGTATTCCTGGTGCATGGGGTACTGGTACAATAGTGAGATATGGTTTCTGTCAGCCTTGGTATTGTTATAAAGTACTGCTAGCTGACACCAAGCCCCAACAATATTAAAGGAAAGGCATCTGACAGAATCCTTCATTACTAACACTTGAAGAAAATGGCAAAAAAAAAAACCAAAACCTTTATTTAAATATTCCCCCTACAACATCCCTCTTTGACCTTTATTTAAAAAAAATGGATCCAACGCTGATCCTGTGTAGTCCAAAATACTGATACCATAACCAGCATTTGGCTAACAGCTGGTATGGGCAGCTTTATACTGACTACAAAGTTGGGGATGTAAACACTAAAAGTAGCTAGGGCAGCAAGAATTCTAACTAAAACCCTGCCGCTATAGCTATGTCCCTGTAGCTATTACACCCTTGGACAATCTGTTTAACCTTTCTTTAGCAAAGTAAAGTTCCCTATTTAAATGTAATGTAAGCTAATCACTAGCTTGTATGTAACTCTATTAGTTTTGTTTTCCATCAGGTGAGTTCCTTACCATGTCATACTGCTGGGCCTTTCTCTTGTAAAAGACCATGCGGACGTCAACTTCCTTGTGGAAATCACACGTGTGCAAGGGAGTGTCATAAAGTCACCGAAGATAATGGCAACAAACAAAAGGTAAGAATTGGTGTATAATGTGACAGGTGTATGCAGACGGTGAAAAGCGCAATGAGACCACGGTTGGTATCTACGCTTCTCTCTCCTGAGAATTGCTATACTATGTAATGTAAAATGTGATATTCTAGAGCGGATGTTTAGGTGATTATGTTCATCCTTAGTGCAGGTAAAGTAAGTTGTTTTGCATTATTATTCATCATTATGTCGTCTTATAGTCCCCTTTAAATATATTCTAATGCATAAAAAAAAGAAATCATATGACTTTTGAACCACCAATGCATTTCTGGCGGCCCGCAAAAAGGTGTGGTCTATGTAATCGCAGCCACCAAAATAGACTGTACCACACAGTTTGGGGCGACCCGGTCACCATGTCATGCAATATTGTGCAGGTCTGTTCTAAACCATTCATTACATAGACTTTTTGTTATAGAAGACTGATTCTCATGGATTCATAAATCAATGAGCCACATCTGTTGGTTGTTCGCCAGAGCTTTAATCAATAACAAAGCTCTGCTGGTATACAAAATAAATTCGCAACTGGTTTGTGTAGGATGCCTACATATGGGAGTTTTCCCTTTCTCCCCAGTTAGCTCAATATATATGAAACTACAGGAATCTACATCCATTAAAAGCAACAATTTCTTAGATACGTCCTTTAAAACATATAGTCATTTTTGTGCACAAACTGTGCTACTTGCGTGCATGTAATAGTTTCACAATCAGTTTAAAGTCCACTGTCCAAGTAGGTAAGCTCCAGAGATCTCCACGCTTAGGGAGTCAGACAGGCCGGGACCGAGGCGAGCGTGCAACGTTTCGGAGAGGCTCCTCCCCTTTTTCAAGCACAAACCCTCTGCCTCGTAACTTCCTTTAATACTTAGCGGTACATTAATACGTTGTTACAAAGTAATAAAACACAGCACATTAAAAACAAATGAGCAACACGTACAAAAATACCTTAAAGGGAATGTGTCATCAAAAAATGATTTATTGTTTAACTCACATTTTTATTTTAAACACATTTTTTAGGAATTTTTGGTTGTTTTTTTTAATTTTGCATATCACTTTCAATATTTTTTTAATAATTCTTAAGTCCTGCAGTTTTCACTTTGGCCACTAAGCCTAATAATAGTCTGACACTTCCTGTCCTGTTTAGAGAGCTTTTCAGCTGTGTGCTCATTATCAGTTAAAGGAGACACCATTGTGTACAGATAACACAGGATCCACCAGTCACAAGAGGAGATGTCACAGCTCCCCATCTCCCCTCCCTTCACAGTGAAAACTCTCCTATACAAGTCTATGGGACAGAATCTGTCTTAAGCATCCTATATGCATGAAGCTGCTGTAAAGTATCTCTCTGACTGCTGTTAAAGCAGTGAAAGAAAGATTGTCTTCCCCACAATCATATATAGACGACTGAAGAGAGAAATCTACAATCAGGAAATAAAAACGACTGAGAGGAAAAGAATATGGATCAGGGTCTTGATTTAATAAGTAAAAAAAAAAAAATTGGCAACAGATTCCCTTTAAGATTCAAATCTTCATTTAGGCCAGCAGGGGCTAGTGTATTGAGCCTAAAAATCCATGCTGCTTCTCTCTGCAGCAACCGTTTCTCGATTTTTCTCCCCTTGCTTACATTTAATCTCTTCCAACACGCACCAGCGGAGTTCCGTCACATTATGACCGGACTCATAAAAGTGCCTAGCCACTGTGGTCTCCCCGTATTTCTTTTTATTTCCTTCCTCTATCCTTATGTGCGGTCTTTTCATAGGTCTGATGTTCGAACGGTGTTGAGTGATTCTTAGCCTCACATTACGCATAGTCTGTTTAAACCATTTGCCATATTTGCTATCCTTAGACAGCAAATACCAATATTTCCTGATAGTCTTTTTGATGAAATGACTGTGCATGTCATAAGTACTAACAAATAGTAAATGGTCCATTTGTTTCTCTTTCTGTGATCCTTTCATTAGGGATTTTCTATCTAATTGCTGGACTTCTGTAGCTATTTTTTTCAATCTATCCCTATTATAGCCTCTCAATACAAATTTCTTGATGAGCTTGTGTTCTTGCTCCCTATATAGCTCGTCAGACGAGCAAATTCTCCTAGTCCGTATGAGCTGTTCTTTGGGAATCCCATAAAAAATCTGTGGTGCATGCTGGCTTTTATGGTGTAAAATGTTGTTTTTATCAGTAGGTTTTTTTATACAGTGTCGTACACACCCCTTGAGGTTGCCCCCTGACCTCAACGTCCAAATAATGGATAACATCCTTCTCAATGGTAGCTGAAAATGTAATTAGTGGATGAATGCTATTAAGATAATCTACAAATAAGAGAAATTTTTCTCTACTGCCTGCCGATAAAACAAAAACGTCATCGACATATCTGTACCAGGCTTTCACCTTGCTGTATCCCTTGCTACCATAGACCTATTGCTTTTCAAACATCGCCATAAACAAATTGGCGTAACTGGCCAATTGCTCAAATTGTAGCTCTGTTATTAAGGGTACATATATTCACTATCCTACCCAGGTAACTAAAATAGCATTGAAAGGATTTTTCACATGCAATTCTAAGGCTGTCATTTACCTTTTAAAATGTCCCTGTGGAAAAGGGTTTGTGGGACAGACGATGCGTAATGTGAGGCTAAGAATCACTGAACAGCGAATATCAGAACTATGAAAAGACAGGATATAAGGATAGAGGAAGGAAATAGCAATACGGGGAGACCACAGTGGCTAGGCACTTTTATGAGTCTGGTCATAATGTGACAGAACTTTGCTGGTGCGTGTTGGAAGAGGTTGAATGTAAGCAAGGGGAGAATATCGAGAAACGGTTGCTGCAGAGAGAAGCAGCATGGATTTTTAGGCTCAATGCACTAGCCTCTGCTGGCCTAAATGAAGATTTGAATCTTAAAAGGGTTGTATCTCTACAAAGATCATGTCTCAGATTATGGGGACAGTAAAAATAAGCATCGGATCCTGCCCCCCCCCCTAGCCACGCCCCCTGCACTGTGATTGGCTGGCTGACATTTCATTCAGCCTGTTGGGATACACCCCCAGACAGGAAACGCCCTGGCCACACCCCCTGCACTGTGATTGGCTTCCTGCACACTCTGTGTTTTCTCCACTCTGAGCTGTTAACATCGATAGTGAAACCAAGGGCTGTTGGCTGTAAACTCATCTCCCAGCTCCAGGGTGAATGATCTGGGCAATGACTGGCTGTTTAAGTCACAGATCCCCTCATATAACAGAGTCTTATAGAGTCTCCTGCCTTTTAACAGGGGGAGAGGAGGAGGGGGAGGGCAGTGTGTATTGCTCCATATAACCCAGTCTGCTGCCTTGTAACAGAGGGAAGTGGGGGGGGGGGGGAGTATACACACCTCACATGTCTCATCAGTTCAGGCTGTGTGTATAACTGCATATACCACAGTCATAGTCTCCTGTCTGGTAACAGAAGGGGAGAAGGGAGGGGGCAGTGTACACTCCTCACATGTCTCATCACTTCCGGCTGTGTGTATAACTGCTGATAGCCAAGCTGAGCCTGAAGCTCTGCAGACACATGAGCAGCATGCAGGAGGCTGTATGGCTGTCCTCTGCAGACACATGAGCAGCATGCAGGAGGCTGTATAGCTGTCCTCTGCAGACACATGAGCAGCATGCAGGAGGCTGTATAGCTGTCCTCTGCAGACACATGAGAAGCATGCAGGAGGCTGTATAGCTGTCCTCTGCAGACACAGGAGCAGCATGCAGGAGGCTGTATAGCTGTCCTCTGACAGGGACAAGCATGCGAGGCTGATGTGATTGCAGACAGGTGCAAGATGCAGGAGCTGTATAGCTGTTCCTCTGCAGACACATGAGCAGCATGCAGGAGGCTGTATAGCTGTCCTCTGCAGAAACAGTGAGCAGCATGCAGGAGGCTGTATAGCTGTCCTCTGCAGAAACATGAGCAGCCTGCAGGAGGCTGTATAGCTGTCCTCTGCAGAACAGGTGACAGCATGCAGGAGGCTGTATAGCTGTCCTCTGCAGACACATGAGCAGCATGCAGGAGGCTGTATAGCTGTACTCTGCAGACACATGAGCAGCATGCAGGAGGCTGTATAGCTGTCCTCTGCAGACAGGTGACAAGCATGCAGGAGGCTGTATAGCTGTACTCTGCAGACACATGAGCAGCATGCAGGAGGCTGTATAGCTGTACTCTGCAGACAGGTGACAAGCATGCAGGAGGCTGTATAGCTGTACTCTGCAGACATCCTTCTGCTTCCACTGCACAGTCAGAGTGATGATGTCACAGGTCCTCAGTGAGGAGAGACACGCCTCCTGGGTGGAGAGGACACGCCTGCTGAGAGGAGAGACTCGCCCCTGTATTTCAAATTTAATCTCAGCGAATTAGCTGAACAGCATGAACAGTTCAAACGATACATCCCCTTTAAGGTATTTTTGTAAGTGTTGCTCATTTGTTTTTAATGTGTTGTGTTTTATTACTTTGTAACAACTTGTTAATGTACCGCTGAGTATAAAAGGAAGTTACGAGCAGAGGGTTTGTGCTTGAAAAAGGGGAGGAGCCTCTCCGAAACATTGCACTCTCGCCTCAGTCCCGGCCGGTCTGTATACCGCTCCACTATCTGACTCCCTAAGCGTGGAGATCTCTGGAGTTTACCTACTTGAACGGTGGACTTTAAACTGGTTGTGGAACTTCTATTACATGCACGCATGTAGCACAGTTTGTGCACAAAAATGATTATATGTTTTAAAGGATGTATCTAATAAATTGCTGCTTTTAATGGATATAGATTCCTGCGATTTCATATATTTTGCCAGAGCTTTCCCTTTTAGTAGATTTACATTTAAGTTAACATTTCCTGCCCTTTTACAGCAAAAAATAAATGAAGGACTAGAACCAGCTGTTAGAAACCTATCCCCTGTCCAGTCTATTTTTTTATTTTTTTATTTATTTATTTTTTTTAACATTTTACAGTTTAAACCTTTGCCTTCTAGTGTGGTCCAGAGTGCTTTATGTGTGAACAAGGATGCTCAAAACCTCGCCCACCAGGATGCCCCCATCTGTGCAATCTACCATGTCATCCTGGGGACTGTCCACCATGCGTTCAGATGATCAGGATTAAGTGCCACTGCAAAATTAGTAGTCTTTACATTGATTGCAGGTATGCTGAGTCTTTACTTTTATGCATTAATTTGTACTAGATGTATGATAACTGTTTGAATATATAACACTTTGCAATGCTGTAAAATAAGTAGAAGATGAATACAACAAACGGTATTGAAGAAACATACAGGTCACAGCTCCATGGAGAATACTACGCACTGAATAAGAGGAATGAAGCAGAATCACTTACTACTACCTATACTATAGAAGTGTCGGATACGCTGCCCACCACCATCCCTGAACGCAGTGTCACATTACTTTGTACAGTGTGAAGATATGTTCAGGAATGGCGCTGGTTGGCCTGTTGATTAACCCACATGACCAGTAAATAATTAACTGAACTGAACAACTCCTTTAAGTTAAACTTTTTGACTCAAGGTAATTATTTTTTATGCTACTATTAAAGGCAAGAGTCCGAAAAGCGTAAGCCTGCTACACTGATGGCTTAATTCTTAATGAAAAAATTAAATATTTTCATCAATAAATATTCACGTGTATTTTAATGCTGGATGTCTCCTGAGTAGGGAGCTTGAGCGCTTTGTTTATATAGGTAATTACTAACACATTAAAAAATAATTTATCCATGTCAATAGATGGCCAACTTCTTTACGACAGATTATTTTACTCATTGCAGATGTACATTTTATCTTCTGTTTGTATGAAAGCTAACAATGTGACACATTTATTAAGAGGCATGCATCTCTTAGTACAGTTGACTTAGTTCAAACATATTGCTATGACATACAAGGCTATACGTAAGAAAATTCTCCTCTACCCCTCCTGCCTAAATCTCATGAAACCGCCCCTTGTGCAATTCCATCTCTTTAGGATAGCCTCCAATAACCCTGCTGCCATTACATGACCATACAATTATTATTGTTATTTATTTTAGAGCGCCATTGATTCCAGGGCGCTGTACATTCAGGAGGGTTACATACATAACAAATACGGTGGTGACTAAAGATGACTAGTAACTGATACAGAGAGGAAAGAGGGCCCTGCCCGTGAGGGCTTACAATCTAGAAGGGAGGAGGGGAGAGACAGAAGGTGTGGGGCGGTCATGTTTGTGGGCCGGTGTACTGGTGGTGGGGTTAGTGTAGGTTATAGGCTATCCTGAAGAGATGGGTTTTCAGGTTGCTTTTGAAACTGGTGAAAGTTGGGGAGAGTCGGATGTTTTGTGTTAAGGAGTTCCAGAGAATGGGTGAAGCACGAGTGAAGTCTTGGAGACGGTTGTGTGAGGAGCTGATAAGAGGAGAGCAGAGGAGAAGGTCCTGTGAGGAGCGGAGATTACCTGAGGGGGCGATATCTTGAGATTAGGGCAGAGATGTATGGAGGAGAGAGGTTATAGAGAGCCTTGTAGGTCATGGTTAGTAACTTGAACTGGATTCGCTGGGCAATAGGGAGCCAGGGAAGGGATTGACAGAGGGGAGAGGCAGAGGAGTAGCGGGGCGAGAGGTGGATAAGACGGGCAGTAGAGTTGAGGATGGTTTGAAGGGGAGCGAGAGTGCTGAATGGGAGGCCACAGAGAAGGATGTTGCAGTAGTCTAGGCGGGAGATGACGAGGGCGTGGACTAGCGTTTTTGTAGTGTCAGAGTTGAGGAATGGGCGGATGCGTGAAATATTAAGGTGGAGGCGGCTGGCTGAGGTGAGGGTTTGGATATGCGGTTTGATGGATAATGAGGAGTCAAAGGTTATCCCAAGGCAGCGGACATGTGGAGCTTGTGAGAGAGGGCAGCCATTAACAGTGATAGAGAGTTCAGGTGGAGGGATGGAGTGGGATGGTGGAAAGATGATGAGTTCGGTTTTATCTACATTTAGTTTTAAGAGACGGGAGGAGAAGGAGGATATGAACGACGGGCATTCTGGGATCCGGGAGAGAAGAGAGTTAATATCAGGACCGGAGATATAAAGCTGGGTGTCGTCCACATACAGGTGGTATTAAAAGCCATGTGATGCTATGAGCTGACCCAGGCCAAGAGTGTAGATAGAGAAGAATAAGGGACCCAGGACTGACCCCTGAGCGACACCAACAGAGAGCGGGCGGGAGGAGGAGGTGGTGCAAGAGTGAGAAATGCTGAATGTCCGATCAGAGAGGTATGAGGAGATCCAGGAGCGGGCCAAATCAGTGATGCCGAGGGAGGAGAGGATTTGTAGCAGGATGGAGTGGTCGACAGTGTCAAAGGCAGAGGACAGGTCTAGGAGGAGAAGGACGGAGTAGTGGCGTGAGGCTTTAGCAGTTACTAGGTCGTTGGTGACCTTGGTTAGGGCAGTTTCAGTGGAGTGGTTGGGTCGGAAGCCTGATTGGAGTGGGTCAAGGAGAGAGTTGGAGGACAGATGAGAGGACAGTTGAAGATAGACATGCTGTTCCAGGAGTTTGGATGCAAAGGGAAACGGTGAGATGGGACGATAATTGGACAGTGAGGAGGGGTCGAGAGATGGTTTCTTAAGGATGGGGGTGATGGTCGCATGTTTAAATGAGGAAGGGAAGATGCCAGAGGTTAATGATAGATTGAAAAGGTGGGTGAGGACTGGGAAGATAAGTGCTGAGGTCTGGGATGAGGTGGGATGGCAGTGGGTCAAGGTTACAGGTAGTGAAGTTGGATTTGGACACTAGAGAGGAAAGGTTATCGTGACTAACAGTGGGAAAGCAGGTTATGGAAGTGTTCACTGGGGACTGTAAGGGTGGGTGGTGGCGATGGTGGAGGTATAGAGGTGGGTAGTGGGGACTGTGGGGTGAAGCTTTCTCTGATGAGGTTGATCTTAAGAAGTGAGTGGCAAAATCGTCCGCTGATAGAGATGGGGGAGGAGGTGCTGGGGGGCGAAGGAGAGAGTTGAAGGTGTTGAATAAATGTCTGGGGTTGTGAGACGGAGGATATGACTGTGGTGAAGAAATCCTGTTTGGCAGTGGTGAGTGCAGACTTAAATGTATGTAGTGATTGTATGAGGTGAGGTCGTCGTTGGAGTGGGTTTTCTTCCGGCGGCGTTCAGCAATTCTGGAAGCTCGCCTCAGTTGTTTAGTGGAGGCTGTGTGCCAGGGTTGTCTTTACAATCTTTACAATCTCGTCTTTACCTTCTCTCTCCTTCCGTCTTTGTAGATTGTAAGCCCTTGGGGGTAGGATCCTCTTTCTTCATCTCAGTTTGTTGCTTATTCAGTAATATATATATATATATATATTTTTACTATTCTATTATGAACTGAAACCCTTTTTTAATTGTACAGCGCGCTGAAATTAATGGCTCTTTAAAAAAAAAAATAATAGTAAAAAAAAAAACGATTTTACTCCAACACTCAAATTTGACTGGCATGTAAAATTCCAATTCTAATAAATCTCCTCGATTGAACTGCACATAAGACATATAGCACATGTTGCCCTTATCTGAACTAACGACACTGAAGGTTTGTAAATATATATTGACATGAACTCACAAACTTATCAACCAGCATCATGTCGCAGGGGTGCACAACCTTCAGCCGAAGGGCTATATGTGGCCCCCAGTGCCTTTGGTTGTCTCTGTTGTCATACTTCAGAAATCTGTCTCTTCACTTCCAAATTCCACTGGTGGCACTGTTACGGTGGGCACTGTGTGACTGGCGTTTTAGGGATGTATGTGCTGTTTTAAGCAACCTCAATGAGCAACATAGATTTCTTTCTTAAAAGGGTATTCATGTTTGACACAAGCCTAGCATATCCACAAAGTATACTTTAAAAACATCTGATAGGTTCAAGACTCCACAGAGCAGGAGATATGGTTTTACCTGCATATTATTCCCTCTGTTGTAGTATATGGAGTGGTGAAACAGCCATTTCTGTAACCTCCATAAGCTACAATGAAAATAAGCGCCTCACATTCTCTCTGTTGAGTACCGAGCAAGCCCCCCCTCCCCCACTATACTGATCTCTGCGAGTCCCTGAAGTGGAACCAAGATCTGTCATTTTGGGTATTTACAATTGATGTGTGAAGATCTCATATGGGGAATACATCTTTAAACTTTACTGCGGCCCTTGGGAAAGTTACAAAATGACACTGGGTCCCTTGGACTAAAGAAGGTTGTGCACATCCTGTTTAAAGGATTATACAGCAAATAAGAGAAATCTGAACTTGAGCTAAAAAGCATTCACTTAATAAAGGGCCATTTTAAATGACTGGAGACCACAGCATACTGCCAACTCATTGGAAAGACATGCCCTTCACCTCCAATTAGATTAAGTACAGAGGGCAGGTATTGGAAATGAGCATCGATATGAGTAAAATAACACCCATAGTTATAAGAGAAATCATATTAAGTACCTCCACATCACCCCCTCCTTAATTCACAAAAAAAACATTTAGATATATTCATTGTACGGCTTATTTAGTGATGAGTTCATATGATCTGATGGCTGGCAGCCATTTTTTAGGATCCCAGACACTATGGTTCTCTGTATGTGAAACATTCCAGCTGTATGAAGCACATGTGTGTTGCTCATTTTTAAAACTTCTGGAAATCATTGTGTTGATGATCATCATGATTGTCATTTTCCATTTTATAACAATCGCTTATCACTTTATATTTGGTTTAGGAAACTGACTTTGGCTGAGGAGAAAGAAAAGAATATGTTGACTTCATGCAAAAATCAGTGTCCAAAAGAGGTAAGGATTGGCTAACGATGTCTTAAAGCCTGCCATGTTTTACTGTTCTGTAAGAAATAGAGGGCATTTAAACTTTAGGTTACACAATTTCAAATGACATCTGCGATGGAAATAGTTTCATATCTCACCAGAATACAATGTTTGGACAGTAGAGTAGAATTTTATGTACAGTGGGTTGTAAAAGTATTCTTACCGCATGAACGGTTCCTCATTTTCAAATGTCACAGCCACTTATTAATATTTTATATGATAGAGTAAAACAAAGTAGCAGGTATTTTGTGAAGTGTAGAAAAAATGATACATGCTTTTCCAAATGTTTGCAAATTAAAAAACTGAAAGTGTGACGTGCAAATGTTTTCAGCCCCTTGTACTCTGATACCTCTAAATCAATTCTAGTGTGACAAATTGTCTTTAGAAGTCACCTTATTAGTAAATAGAAAATATCTGTATGTAATTTATTTTCAGTATAACTACAGCTGTTTTTGTGAAGGCCTCAGAGGTTCGTTAGAAAACATTAGTGAACAGACTGCAACATAAAAACCAAAAAACACACCAGACATCTCAGAGTTTAAGTTGTGGCAAAATGTATTGCAGAGTCAGATTAAAAAAAAAAAAAACTTTGAACATCTCACGGAGCGATTTTGAAAGTTTTCTCACCTACAAAAAATGGAGAGGTCTGTAATTTTTATCGTAGGTACACTTCAACTGTGAGAGACGGAATCAAAAATACATCCAGAAAATCACATTGTATGATTTTTTTTAAATAATTATTTGATCACCTGCCAGCCAGCAATAATTCAGGCTGTTACAGACCTGTTAGTTTATTTTTTTTAAGAAGACCTCCTACTCTGCACTCATTACCAGTATTAATTGCACTTGTTGGAACTTGTTACCTGTGTAAAAGGCACCTGTGCACACACTCAACCAATCACACTCCAACCTCTCCACCATGACCAAGAACAAAGAGCTAAGGACAATAGTAACAAAATTGTAGACCTGCACAAGTCTGGGATGAGCTACAGGGCAATAAGAAAGCAGCTTGGTGAGAAGGCAACAACTGTTAGCGTAATTATAAAAAAATGGAAGAAACACAAGATGACCGACCAGGAATCGTATGGACGGGAGGATGGATGGGGCCATGTATCACGAGATTTTGGCCTACAGCCTCTTTCCCTCAGTAAGAGCATTGAAGATGGGTCGTGGCTGGGTTTTCCAACAGGACAATGACCCAAAACACACAGCCAGGGCATTTCAAGGTCCTGGAGTGGCCTAGCCAGTCTCCAGACCTGAACCCAATCGAATCTTTGGAGGGAGCTGAAACTCAATGTAGCCCTTATATTCGGGTCGGCTTATACTCGAGTATGAACAGTATTTACGGTATGTAAAATACATCAACGTACCCTAAGACTATGATCACACAATGTTCTTCACCTATTGAAAAGCGCATGAAGATGTTGTGAGAAATCCCTGAGACCTGGCATATGCATCTTGGGATAAACTTACCATCGGTTGAGATTTACATTGAGAAACAAAATGAGATATCAGGGCTTTTCAGCCTCTAAAGAAGTCTTGATTTCTGATCAGGTTTATGAAATTTTAAACTCTTGTGTACTAAGCATTATTTAACTGTGTGTAATCCGAATATATTTTATATATCTACACTCATATATTCAAACATATAACACTTCTACACTTCTGTAACTTTTACGTAACCTTAATCTTCTGAATTAATGTGTAACCTCAGTATTTAAGTTCTCTGTTTAGACTATTCAAGGTTAGCAGGAGGATATTTTTAGGGATGTTTTGAGATTGAGTTTGTGGGATTACCCCCCTTTGTGATGTTTCTTGCAGGTCATTCTGACCTGGTCTTTATCTATAAAGTACTAAAACTTAATTATAATGAATCCAACTATAACTCGTTTATAATTGACAACTCAATAGTTAAAGGGGTTGTCTCGCTACAAAGAATAGCTTTCAAATTGTAGGGAACACAAAATAAAGACATTTTCCAAATATATTGCTTTGTTCCTCTGTTTTCCCTAAAGAGATACAAGTGAATTTTTATTACCTCCCTGGCTATTTCAGTTCCCTCAGTAACTGACCTGTAAACAAATCTCCTGGGGCTGTTTGTTCAATGAGATAACAGAGAGTGAGTCATCACACAGGTCAGCAGTGTCAGTCAGTGTCCTGTGCTGCCAGACAGTAAAAAGCTTGATTTATCTCAAGTAAACAGCTCTGTAATTAGGGCTTTTGTTTTGGGGATCAGATAAGAAGTCCTCCCAGTAGTTTGAGAAGCTAATCTAATCTAATTAGCATCTGAAAGCACAACGAAGCTGTACAAGCAAGGAGCTTATGCAAATTAGTATGAACCAGGAAGTGACAGAGAATTTCTTTCATGCATTCTTTGAAACCCTGTGGGGAGACAACTCCTTTAAGGAATTGTCCATGTTCCCATGCATTCATGTCCTAGTTATTGACATGAAGCTGAAGTTTCCCGAATAATAAAGTTTTACTTGGTGTTATCACTCTGCATTGTATCTGCTGTGTGATCCTTTCAATGCTTAATAAACTATACTCCTATCAAGCAAAATCTGATATCTATTATGCTTATTTGGAGGATCAACCTTTCAAGATCTAAGGCATTGATGGCCTCTAACCTATTAAAGGGGTTTTGCCACGATGTAATGTTGACGTGGGATCCTCCAAAATGGGTATTTAATCACTTTTCCAAGTATATGTGATGTGAAAAAGTGAAGCCTCTGAGAGCTACAGCTTTGCTCAGTCCCCCTTAGTTTCCTGACAGTTTACATTAGACTCGACCAGGACACTGACAAGAGCTAATCTTTGCACTTCTTATCTGATGACAGGGAACATGAAGGAGCTTGCAAGGGACTGTGGAGAAAGATCCGGTATCTTTTGTATAGAGAATCCACTTGTTATAATGTAATTATTTGAGTAAACATTGCAGAAGCTCTCTGCTTCCTGGCTGCTCAGTCCCCACTCCCTCTCCCCCCTGCAGCCCGTTCATGGCACTGCATTCTTTGTTTATCTTTTCTCCTGAGCAGATAAAGGGGTAAGGAACTCAGTTCTTGGCATAACCCCTTTAAGGTACTTTTTCTTGTAACTATTAATAGTACTTCAAGCCAAAAGACAGATCATGTGAATGGACTTATACCTACTCTTCCTCCTGTAACAAATGAATAGAGTGTGCTTTATTTAAATTCGAGAACTTCCCAAAAAAACTCAACAGAACGTAAGCTGTCCAATATCTATTATTGAAGGCAGTTACAATGTATTATAGCATTAAAGAGGTTATTCTGTTGCCCAAATTTAGATGACAAAATACATACAAAATCTTCTCATGTAAGCTGGGCAGCGCTTGAGGGGTTTCTCATACTCTTTGACTTCTGTTGACCTTATTAGTCTCGAAGTAAACAAAAGTTGTTTTTTTTTCCGCTTAGTTGGGACAGCTATTTTTTGCAGTCCTGTGTCAACTGACCTTCCTGCTTACTTGAGCTATTTTCAGGGAATCAATAAGAAAAAGGGGGAAAAAAGTTTTATGCCATCAGATTAGCTTAAGTCAGATCTTGCACTAATGCATTAGAAAGGATTCGGAGCACTGGCAGGCAATTATACAGCCATTATCTTTGCTTCTTTTTCAGCTGACGTATTGGGAACTGCGTGTTTAGATAACATTGCAGGGTTTATTGAAGGACAATATAAGCAGTCAAAGGCATTATGTTTTAGGAAAGCAGAGCAGAAAATCATAATAACTACAACAAAGTAGATAATCGACACTTAAGCCAGAGTAAGTTTTGTTTCTCAAACTTTTCCTCTTTCCACATGTTTTGGAAACCGTTCTGTTATACCCATAAATTATGCAAAATATCAAACAGATGGTAAATAAACTATTTTCCATATTGGTAGTCGCATAATACTTTGAAGATTTTACTGTTTAAATGTGTTTTGAAGGTTTTAGAATCTACAATGTCATTATGATCAGAGCAAAACTTCATTGGGAGCAATCGCTTAAAGGGATTTTGCCAAGAAGTGATTTCCTTACCTAACAGGCTGACGGAGTATTCTTAAGCCTTGAAAAAAGGGGCGTTGTGTTCCTGTGTTTAAAAAAACAAGTGCCTCCTCCATGATGTCATCGCACTACCTCCCATGCACGCTCCCGAGGTTGATCTTCAGTCTCTGTAGTTGAGCAAATATGTTGTTTGGCTAAACCACAGAGGATAACTGTATTGTGCACAAGCTATACAGGTTTTGTGTTCTCCCTCTTATCTGCTTAGGAGAGAAGATAAGATCCGAGCAGGCAGCCTTTAGTAACTGCTGTAGAGGGGAGGGTACTATAATTATATAGGTAAACATACATGGAGCGACTGCTGCAGGGGGGGGGGGGGCAGAAGGGCTGAGCGCAGTGCTGACTGATAATTACGTTATAACCAGCGGATTCTCTAGACAGCAGACACAGGCTCTGACACAGAGCAGAGGTAGTGCACGTGCCCAGAACTGCTTTCTCCCCCTCCCTTCAAAACTCATTCATGTGCCCTGCCATCAGATAAGAAGTGAAAACAACGCAAGCGCGGCCAGTTCAGCTCCTGGTCCTAGTTAATTTAAACAGTCAGGAAACTACACTTTTTTAATCACATACATTTAGAAAAGTGATTAAATATTCATTTTGGAGGACCCCATGTCAACATTAGATCGTGGCAAAACCCCTTTAAAATTACAAGCATTTTCTGGTGTACCAGTGAATATTATAGCACAGTAGAAAGGGAATTCTGCTGTTAAGAAAAAACACATAAAAGGAAGCTACAGGGTCATTATACATTTTTAAGATATAAGATAAGTGTTTATACAGGTGCATCATTAATTTTTCCCCTCACATTATTACTTGCTATGTGCTCCTCCTTAGCATAGCATGAGTAGGCTTGGCTTCATCATCAGCAGTCCATGTGGGCAGTAGACTACAGTTTTCATCATGCGTTACAGACATCCATTTCTGGCTGTTCTCCTCCCTTGTATTGCTGTGGCTGCTGAAGAGCAAATCTCTTGCCCCATGTTCATCAGGTGTTGTGCTCCCTCACTGCTAGGCCTCACACATTAGTTTTTAGTTAGTTCTCATCCCTTAGGCAATGTTCACACAGCTTATTGCCGACGTAATTGCGGGGACGGCTTTCGCCCCGCAATTACGCCGGCTCCGTGCAGCGGGGGTTGGGGCGGGGGGCCGGCAGCTCGCCGGCCCCATAGACAGTCATTATTCATGGCGCGTACACCCCGTAAATAATTGACATGTCACTTTGGAGACGTAATCCATAGTTCTCTATGAGAACTGTGGATTACCGTATTGCCTGGAACTGATTTCAGCCGTATTGGAGCGCAAATATGGCTGAAATCAGTCCAAAAATAAGCCATGTGAACGAGCCCTTAGTTTCATTGGTAAATCATTCACCTTCCTAGTGCCACTGACCGTGCCTAACTAGAAAGCTGAAACTGTACTCAGGTCATATCCCCTGGCAACAAGCTATAAACATTAGATTTTGAGTCCGTAATTGGTGAGTGGTTATGTGGGAAACTACCGAACATATTTAATTATTGTACATCGAAGATTTTCATTTTGTACTGCTCACTTTCATTCGTTTAGTATATCGGAGTAGTCCTTTAATATAAAGTAGCCCTCCATATCCAACAGCCATTATTAGAAGATCTGGTGCAACAAAAGACTGAAGACCATTCATACATTTTATGCTCAGTGGGTTTAGGCTCTATACACTCGATTTTGGCTGCCTCATAAACCAAACTCACAATTCTCTTCTGTATCTGTCATAACATACCTTGACAGTGGCCAATGGACCCTAAAGGCTTATATGGAGTATGGACTCCATTGCACTACAGAAGTGTGAACATAGCCTAATCATTTGCCTGAGCCATATGTAACACATTGGTTCCTCTTTGATGGTGCTAAAGGGGAAGTGGACACTTGTTGCCAGGTTTTCCTGCAGATAATAACTATGGTCCCAACAGTTTATTTTCATAGTTCCCTTCTAACAATAAGGGATAATCTTATCCATTTCATAAACCAATAATACTGAATTGGATCTCGCCTTTTTAAACATTTGTTGGTGTAATTGAATGAAGCTTGTAAGCGAATGATCTTGCGCTTGATTCTATGTACATGGTGGCCCTTGCTTTATGGTCTCTATGGTGAAATCATTGTGGATCTCATGAAAGTCGAAATATTGCTGGTGACAGTCCCATGATCCCTCTATGCTTCAGTGAATGCAATTGATGATGTTGTAAGGTGTAAAATGACCAATTTTCACTCTGATCATGTATTTTAAGTTTTTAAGCCTTAGAAGACCTGTTTGTGCTACATTATATTTATTTATCATTGAAGGATAACTTTTTAGTTATAGACTTATGTCTTACCCTGTTTTTTTTCATCACTGTAGGTTGGCTTTCTTCTGATGACTTTCTTAAATTGAACCGGTCAGGTGGTTTATGCTGCCCTATCAGAGAGCAGGATGTGATAGAAGGAGAGAAGTTGAGCTCTCGGATATATAGGCTTATTTGATTTTTGGAAGGGATTCTGAGTAAAAAGCAGAGTAAATCCTCATACGACTTCTTAAAAGATAGTGAAAGTCCTGCTTACCTTGCCAACATAGTGACCGCTTTCCCTGTATCAGTGTGTAGAGAGCAAACTGTCAATCACTGTGTGTGAGGTCAGTGGTGATATTTGTTTCACTTTTACAGATTTTCTCTGCTTTTTATTCAAAATCGAATCATATAATCCTATGTATCACAGAGCTCAGCTTCTCTCCTCTATCATATAACCCTATATATCACAGAGCTCAGCTTCTCTCCTCTATCATATAACCCTATATATCACAGAGCTCAGCTTCTCTCCTCTATCATATAACCCTATATATCCCAGAGCTCAGCTTCTATTCTCTATCACATCCTGCTCCCAGATAGAGCAGCATAAACCCTCGGACAGGTTCCTTTAAACCACACTTGGTAGTTTATCCCTTACCGGCCTACTTCTTGTCTTGCCTCTTTCTGTCAAATTCTGTGGACCTAACTCTGCTGCAAGTAAGTGCTACTGCTTGAAACGTGCTACAGTACATGATCAATAGTAATGTAGGGGGGGACGGACATCTATGGAGAGTATGGTGTAAATACTTTAGGAGCGCTTATCATGAATAATGTTCTTATGCCCTTTCAGCACCTACAGATTAAGGGCGACATGTATGAATGGGTCTGCACCAGAAATCTGGCGTCTTTTCAGCCCGAAAACTAGCGCAGCCCTGATCGATCTACTTTTAAAAAGGCGCATTACAAAGCGCCCACGGCACTTTGTAATGCGTCTGAGATCGGAGAGCATGCTGGAGGCTTGTCACACTGCAACCGTACAAAGCTACACATTTATAGCTTCGGTACGGCAAATCCAGGTGCTTTACTGCTGGAACAGGTAGAACGCTTTAAAAGTGGTTTACCTGAGCCAGAACTGTTGCGTTGTAGCTAGAAAGCGCTAAATCTATGACCTGCAGTAGGATAGGTTAATAGATTCAGGCACATTCTAAGCAACTAATGCACGCATAAATCATACATGTCGCCCTAAGTTTGTGATTCCCCACACCTTTTTTTTTTTTTTTTTTTTAGCTCAAATTGAGACATATAGTATTTCATAGTATTTGTATCTCCCATTACCTGATAATCGAGATATTGAGGTTTTAGGGTCTTTGTGGCCTAATATTATGGTTATACACCAATCTTATATCTTCTAGAGTGACACAGACTTCCCACCCCAACTTAGAAAAATGGAAAGCGTTAAAGGGCTGTATCACCATGCTCACCAAAAGCCATTTTAGATCATGAATCCTGTCTCTTCCTGGTCAGACTGTGTGTGGTTCTATAGCAGTGATTAGCATATCAGCTCAGCATTCACAGCTGTTCTAATAGCACTGACATGAGAGCAGGAGATGTTATCTAGAAGTGCAGAGAGTTTCAGAGCTCAAACTAAACAAAGGAGACTAATTACTTGTTTGACACGACACACTGTTCTCAAGTTACCAGCAGACCAAACTGTAGCGACATCACTCCCTACTATCAGATAAGACAGAGCAGAGAGCGAAAGGGAGAGCAGGTCGATAGCCAAGAGAAACTTGCGTGCACTCAGAGCTGATAACATCTGTCTTATCTAATCAACAAAGCCAAAACAATAAAGCAATATAATTGGAAAAACTTTTCAATTACCAGCCTCTACATTTTGAAAGCTAACCCGCCCTTTAATTCCAGAAATCACAGCTGACAACTTTCAAAATGTTCTAATTTCTCCTTAATTTGTGTCTCCAACAATCAATAATAGACTAATTCAATTATGCATCCTACCCCAGTTAGTCTATACAAAATGTGTAGGTTTCGCTCCACAAGCATTGGTTGTGATTCTTCAGGTGCTGATTTTTGGCATAAGAAATGGGAGTACCCAATAATTGCTGTTTCTTTGAAGAAGGTGATGGATTTTCCTTCAGCACTACTACTCTTTGTTGTTCCCTTCACCAATTTTTTTTTTTAAGGGGTTAACTTTTTCCAGCTATGAAAGGCTATAGTATTAAGATGAATGAATGAGCCCTCCTTTCTTATCTCAATGTGAAATCTTAGTTAACTCTTTGTTTCCTTATAATTTGGCAGTGTCCAAAAATAGAAAATACCCTGACAAATTACAGAAATTGTGGGGGCATTGGTGCAACTCTCCATCCGCTCTGTATAATTCTTGCACATTTAACTCGCTACTTTTACATTAATAACGTGCATTATGTAACGAAGGCTGTGTTTTGTACTAATTTTACTGAACTAATCGAAAGCGTTGATACTCTGTGCTATCATGCAGTGTATTGCTTCCTATTTTGTAAGCTATGACTAGTGACTCATGTTGTAACTGGGTTGTTTCTTACTTGCTCTTTCAATAACTTTAGTTTAAATAAAAAAAAACAAAAAAACAATGATGGTTGTACAATAAAGACTACATGCTTTGACTGCACATTTGACTTATGGGACTTGAGTCTCCTGGCAGGAGTGCGTACCTCTAAAAACCCCGGGTGTATAGCAGCGCACACCGTATACGCCACTATACGCTGGCTATAAGCATAATGTATCCAGCCTAATGTAAGATACGGGCCGACAGTAACACGATGCGTATTTTACGAACATTATTGCAATGCATATTTTGTAAAGCTTTTACTTGCATAAGTTTAATTGCCTTGTCAATTCTTGAGTCATTTACGTGAGTAAAACCCCCATAGAAACCATGGAGGTGCATCTCTTCCATTTGTAGACAAAATACGCTCCCCACTTGTTCTAAATACGCTTGATAATACACTTCAAAAAAAACTCTCAGGTGTATTTTAAAGCGTAAATTTACACTTCAAAATACCCTGTGTGAAGATAACTGTAAGGTGAACCCCACATCTGTTTCCATTAATTCAATCACTTGATTAATATTCTAGAACATGGTCTGTTTATTTGAAAGGAATAAAAGTATGGCTGATCTAAGTAAACAAGAGCTGGAGCCCCCTTTTGTAGGATTTTTCCTTCTCTCTCTCATTATTTCATGTTCCTTAAAGTGGTTCCTCACCTAACAGGCTGATACCCCCCTCTTGAGGCTTGAAAAAGGGGTGTTGTGTTTCTGTGTTTAAAAAAAACAAGTACCTCCTCTGTGATGTCATCACTCCACCTCCCATGCATGTTCCTGATATTCAGTCTCTGTACTTAAGCAAACATGTTATTTGGCTAATCCACAGTGGATAACTGTATTGTGCACAAGTTGCTCCCTCATCTGCTCAGGAGACCAGATAAGCTCTTGGCAGGCAGTATCTTTCATTTGTTCACCAACTGCTGCAGGGGGGGGAGAGAGGGGTGAGCAGGGAGCGTCTGCATGTTTACTCAGATAATTACATTACAACCAGTGGGTTTTCTATGGGAATAGGGCACAGGATCTTTTCTCCCAGTCCCTTCAAAGCTCGTTCATGTTCCCTGCCATCAGATAAGTGCAAACAACGCAAGCGCGTCCAGATCAGCCCGTCAGCTCCTGGTCGTGTCTAATGTAAACTGTCTGGAAACTAAGGGCATGTAAGGAAGGCTGTAGCTCTCAGAGGCTTCACTTTTCTAATGACATATATTTAGAAAAGTGATTGTATACCCATTTTAGAGGATACCACGTCAACATTAGATCATGGTAAAACCTCTTTAACACCACAGTGCCTTGACAAAGATCTATTCGTGATCAAAACTCGTCAGCGGGCTACTCGCCCAGATCCTGTGATGGCTTTTTATATATTTTAGAAGTAAAGGTTTGTTGTTTTTTTTTATCCCAGAGTGCTATATTCCATCACATTTGCTCTATGTCCTTAACACCACACGGCTGGAATGAACAAACTATACCGAGATGAAGACATTCAGTTTATAACGATGTTGGTCACACTGAATCGCTTTTATCATCATTATTATTATTTTTTTTTTTTCTGGGCATCTGAACGTTATGTCACATCCCATGTGTAAGCAATTGTTAGATTTTGTTACTTCTGTGCTCGGGCATCATTCTTTTACTTTTATTTCCCCAGTCGTGCAATCTATCACCAGACTGCAGCTAACTCTTTTAACTATAAAATTACTAGCTATTTTTGTCGGCAGAAAAATGTAAATACACACTATGGAACGCATTACCTGTCGCGGTTAAAGATTAGCACAGAGGACGTTCTCACATAAATTGTCACAGAACACATTGTGCTTTGTAAAGTATGCACAGACTATTCATAGTTGGTGTCAGATATAATCTTTTTCTGTTTAAACAAGGTCCCAGTGTTTCCAACTTATGTACAAGAATGTTCAAGCTCATCTGTTAGCATAACAAATAGTAATTGGCTGGTCTTTGCAGTTTTTCAAAGAATTTATTTTCTGGATGCAGTGTAATTCCTTTATATTTTAATAACATAACTTTTGTCCTGTGCAGAACCATGTGGTTTTCTTAATTTCGCAAGACGGGAACCAAAACTCTAAGCAAAAAGAATACATTACAATTCCACTTTGATTCAAAAACACTGTTAAAGGGTTTTCTCATCACAGTATTGCTTACTGTAAAGTAAGCAATTTTCAAAATACATGTCATTAAAAGATATGGATGCTTTACCTACTACAGACTGCTTTTATCTTACCTCCTGGTATCAGGGTAGAATCCTGGAGGGGGATCCTCAGATATCGGGTTCATGATAGAATAGGGAGGGGCGGGGGGCCCACACCCGGGGTAGTCGCGCGCTGCCCGTTCACCTGTCGCCTGCCTTTTGGGAGTCAGTGAGCTCAGAAAATTCAAATGTTATGTTTAAATGTTATGTTTATTGTTTGAACACAAGGACATGAAAAGATGAAGTCTTACATTTCTTGGTCATATGCACTATTGAATAGAGGTAGACTTTGCTGTTTCTGTCTGCTGATGATGGCAGCAATACAAGCTGAGGCCAAGCCACGCCAGAAGGATTTAGGTACACTTAGGCTAAGTTAGAGGACCTTGATGCAAAATAGGATAGATACTATTGAGTATTCTTAACAAGAATTCTTGCTTGGGAGTTGTGAGGTGGATATGGGCTCTATACCTGAACTCCTATGGCAACAGATAAAGTTGTTTGTTCCTTGTCCCTTCAAGTTAATTAAGTGGGGGTGAGGGGAGAACTACAGGGGAAAAGGGGTTAACTGTTGAAAATGGATACTTCCCTATGGATATAGAGAAATAATTTTTTTCTAATTTTGTAGTAACCAAGAGAGATTGTTTGTTTTTATGGCTTGATGACCTTAAAAAATGTTTATATGCAAATTTACATGTTTTGTATTACAGCTTTGTTTGAAAGTATTCAATAAAACATATTTGTAAAAAAAAAAAAGGCCTGTATTAGGTAAAGCATACATATTTTTTGATAACATGCTTTTGAAAATGACTTCATTTGCCCTACCAGCAGCACTTGCTGTGATGACAGTAGCCTTTTAAAGTGGCATATATTATTGTGATGCTTATATCATGCGATTACTAACACATTCAACAAGTTTGTTTCACAAGTGGGGTCAATAACATTGCTTTTATTGCTACAGTGACATGAGTTAAGGGGTTAAATATATTAGGCAGGAAATAGAGTCCGTTCGTAAAGTCTTTGTGTTTATGATTAAAAATTGGAAAATATAAGTATCTTTGTCATGGGCTAAATTGTGATGAATAGGTCAGAGGTCTTTTGTGCTGGATTTACATTTAATAAACCTATCTGTTATGGTATGTAGTGGTTAACAATAGTGGTCCAGTGAATTAGCAACAGGGTCATCGACGAAGATTATTGATGTGTGTGGAGAGATAAGGCTAGCTGTTTTGGTTTGATTCTATAGAAGAGCTAATGTATAAGTTGCTAATAAAAAGTTGCTGCTGGCTGTGTGGAAAAGTGTCACAACAGACTAACAGATTCCTTTAAAAGTAGAAGTGCTATTCTGCCACCGATGCACGAGGTCCCTGAGGGGATGTGAGAAGTCTCTGCCCAAGCCTATGGTAAATAGTGAACTTGATATATTATTCCATTTCCAAAGCATGTGGCGATCCAAAGAGGCGAATGCAATGAATGTGCCTTCAGGATAGTTTACCCACTGTACCTTGAAGTAACACACAGGAAAAATAAACGCGGTCGAAAAGATTTCTTCTCACAGCTCTATGCAAACATGTCTGGACAAGATGGAGTCAGAGCTACAGTGAGGCAAGACAAGATGTTACTTCATAGAACAGGAAGAGCAGCATGAAGCAAGGTCATATGGGAAATAAATATAAACCTAACCATAACAAACAGTTGCAACCAACAGAATATATCAACATAGCATATCAAACATAACATGAATACACATGTAATATGAATGGCGACAACTGGAAGCCATAGCTGCGATAGCACAAGTGCTCTCTCTAGTGTTTTTCTGCTTTCTTTAATAAAGATGAATTTCATTAACAGGATTCCCTTCTATTACATTCATTGGTCCTGATAAGTTAAATTAATAAATATTTTGTAGCGTGCAGGATAAAAAGCGCTATGAAGGCATGATCAAACTCTAAATATGTTAAAGGTTCAGAAGGATAGTGTCAATAAGAAGAAACTTAAAGGGGTTTTGCCACGATGTAATGTTGACGTGGGATCCTCCAAAATGGGTATTTAATCACTTTTCTAAATATATGTGATTACAAAAATTGCAGCCTGAGAGAGTTACAGGCTGCCTTACCTGCCCTTAGTTACTTCAAAGCTTCTATTAGATACGACCTGACAAGAGCTGCTGGCTGGGCTTGCGGAGAGAATGCTTCTTATCTGATGAGACCGAGCTGCAGAAACTTTCAAGGAACCAGGTAGAAATATGTTGTTTTTTGAATACAGAATCCACTAGTTGTAGTATGATTATCTGAGTAGATCCCTGCTTTATCTGATGACAGAGAACATGAAGAAGCTTTCAAGCTGCTGTGGAGAAAGGTGTTGTCTTTTGTATACTGAATCCACTAGTTGTAGGTTGATTATATGAGTGAGCATTTCACAAGATCCCTTACGCAGCTCTGTGCTCTGGCTGTGTGTCTCTCTCTCTCTCTCTCTCTCTCTCTCTTAGCTCCGTGGCTTGTTTACATTTGCTTCTTAGCAGATAAGGCACGCCCTGGCAAAACCCTTTTAACACAAAAACAAGGGGACACAATCTGAGATTATGCAATTTCAGAAAATATTACTTTACTGAAAGAGTAGTAGAGGGAACAAATTTCCAGCAGATGGGATTGGATAATCAACAACAAGTAAAGGTAAACCCACCTGAGATAAACCAGTATCTCTCCAAAGATCAAAATTACAAGGGCAGACTAGATGGATTTTTTTTGCTTGTTCTGTGTCTTATGTTTCTATATCTAGGTTATTTTCTATATAAATACACCGTCCTTGTGCATCGTTGGCCTGGTAATTTCATTATAGATTGTGACAGGTTTACTGTGTGTTCAACAGAATATTTCCCACCAACTAAGCATTTAGAAAAGTATTTGACCTTAAAACCGATGTTAAATATTCACACCATAATCCCTTACAATAGAATATATTATGAGGAAAAGGTGTAATGTGAGTGTTAAGTGTCTTGCAATTAGCTGAGTATCTACTGGCAGCTTTCTGTGGTTATTGCGATGTCCCTCTTGCCCCTCTCCATACATGAACCATTTGTCTTTGCTGTGAAGGAGCTATTTTTTCCCTTTTGTGGTTTGCATTTTCTTGCCCAGATTTTTGCTCTCATTTATACATGAGCAGGGCCCTTTATATGTGAGGGTCTGCAAACATTTACATTGTCAAAGGTCTTTCCTTTGTCTTTTCACATGGTGTAATTTGATTGTAGCGGCCAGATTTCCTGTGGAAGGAAGCTAACTGAACCATAGATATCAGGTTGTATTAATGTGCTCGTTGTAGACTACATTTCCATCTGGACTTCACACTGCAGGCATGGTTTTCCTCTCAATTTAAAACGGAGTCAAATAATGTATAACATTTGATTGATTGTAAATTGTACTGAAGGGATGGAGTTTTGTTACTTTAAATATTTTTTTCTCAGCTGTCACTTATGAAGAATGCAACCTTTTCAATGCAGAACGACCCTTTTTTTCTTTTTTTTTTTGCGTTTACTCCAAATAATAAGTAAACTTTATATTTCTTTTTCTCATAATCTTACATCAGATCTATTGATTTTAGCTATTCATTATAACCATATAGAAGTTATAAGCAATATTTCTGTAGTATGCATACATTTTGCATGACATTAGGTTTGGATTGTTCCTCGAAGATGCATTACTTCATATGTAGGACCCAGATTCTGACACACAGCTTCAGCAGAAGACGAACCATTGGAAGCTAATTTTGCAGTCTAGCACTTGCTCTTATTGGTTGATTGACAAGTATAGAACCTATTCATGATATATCGTGAAATGTGGACATGTGCTGGTTCACTATAGATGAACCTATCACATAACTTATGCCACCCTTGCTGGGGACAGCACAAGCTAGTGACAGAAATGCTGTTTATCGGTATCAGTAAGATACAGTAGTTTCAGGACATTTACTACATAAATTTGGCAATTCACAGCCTGCTCTGCCAGAGAGGAGTTAACTTAATTCATGAGTGGGTGTTAGCCCGACCCACACATCATTAGCTCTGCCAACCTGCTGTTTAGTTACAGGTTTCTACCTAACCACATTAATGGGTAGAATCGGCATCAGGTGGGCGGGGGTAGCACCCACTCATGAATTAAGTGGACTCATCTCTGGCGGAACAGGCTGCAAACTGGTAGATTTGAGTAGTAAATGCTCTGAAACTACTACATCTTACAGAATAAGGGACACAAAACTGGAAGCGGCGTGTCTGTCACTAGATTATTACACTGCTCTCAATTAGAGCAGCATAAGTCATGTGACAGGTTCCCTTTAAGTGATTTCCACGGGTGAGTCCAATAGACCCAGAAACTAATCAAATACAGTAGAACATTCAGAGGCCATTTTTCACTTCATATCAAAGCATTAAGAGTTAGTCTGAAAATTTTCAGATTGAGAAGAAAAAATTGAAAACTAATAAACTGTGTAATGTACTTACCTTTGAAAGTTTTCCATTGTTTGCTCCAGCATGAGACTCTTGGGGCCCCAAGTTTGAAAACTGTGTTGGGCTAAAACACACGTTGTTGCCCACAGAAACCAATCAGAAAAACCCCCCCCCCCCGCCCCTCTCATTTTTCCAGAGCACTATAAGAAATAAAAGGGGGCACTCTGGTTGCTATGAGCAACAAAGAGCATTTTAGACCTAGACAGTTTTCATACATGTGGCCCATGGTGTCCAGTATGCTTCACTAATCTAGAGTGCCATTGTGCTTGTATTAATGGACACATGACCACATCATCTCCCCTGCTGACGGTATGTCATTTTGGAAGAAGTATCACCTTGGCCTATTCATGACACGGTCACATCAATAATTCTGAGAAGGGATAGAGAATGCTATTCTGAAGCTTTTGATTAAAGTGTTGAGTATTGTTTGGAGGAGTGGCCATGTGACCACCCTAGTTCTGCTCTGTCTCGTACAACAATGCTGCAATGAAAGCAATAACAAGATCTTGCTATGAGAAGTTGGTGAAATACTGTCTGCAGTTATTGGATAGTGTCCAATTGGGAATATTAGAAGCTAATTTTCATACCCAGCAGCATAAAAAAATAGATAATAGTTCAAATGGCATGTCAGTTAAGTTATGTTCAAAGGGCACTGTCAGTTAAGGTACTTGTAGATTATTGCATGGAAGCGGAAGTGACCGGTCCTCTTTAAAAGGGTATTCCTGTTTCATAAGTGATAGCATATTGATATAACATGCCACCACTTTGATTGTGGGGGTTTGACTTCTGGGAACGCCAGTGATCCTGAGAATAAGGGGCTCAACACTCGTTTAGCATTGCGTTCCCTTCACACTCTTTATTTTCAGAACACATCTAGCCACTTTTCTAACACAGGTAAATGATGGCTGCAGTTACCTGTACAGTTGGGTGGCCTGCTGTGCAGATAAAAACATGGTAGGGGCCACTGTACAAACACTTCATACCCCTCTATCATTGGTGGGATACTGACTTCTGGGACCCCCACCAATTAAAAAAAAAACTATGGCATATCCTAGTGATATTGTCATAATTGTCAAATAAGTGCAGATCATGTCACACCAGCTTCTCACAGCTAAGCCCTTCATCACAGCATTGGTGTATGAGACTCAAGCACAACTGTGACGGTCATATGGCCTCTCCTGCATCCTTTTGACATCTAGAACAGATAGAAAACTGAAAACTTTATAATAGACTCGCCATAAGAATTCCCCTTTCCTTCTAGGATCAGTGAGGAGAAAAGAATCTAGGAATTCGAGTGTACAGGCAGTCCCCGACTTACACCGTTCCGACTTACATCTGTCCCCTAGTTACAAACGGACACTTATGGAGCATGCTGACCCTTGTTGTTCCATATTCCACAGCAAATAGTAGATGTGGAACGACAAGTTCCAGCTTGCCACAGCAGCACATGAGGTCAAATCTTTTTAACAGGGGCACAGACAGCAAAACAAATGTAAAAACCCTTCCCTACACTATCCAAAACGAAAAAAAAACCTTTTGTGCTGGATTTACATTTAATAAACCTATCTGTTCCGACTTGCATACCAATTCAACTTAAGTACAATCCTGCAGTCCCTATCCTGTTCGTAACCTGGGGACTGCCTGTATTGGGCTCTCATGATAGCACATAACATACAAAAAGTGATCAGGGTAGGCCATTTCATTAAGTAATATGGCTAAATATCCCTAGAAAACCGCTAGTGGGTTTGCTTTATTCATACCACTCACATAATGAAAAATTTCAAATTTTTGACTTGATACACCAATGTGCTGCTAAATTGCTATATTTTAATCATTCTACTTTATGGTTTTTCAGCTGCCCTGTGGACATCGGTGTAAAGAGATCTGTCACCCCAGAAATTGCTCATATCATTGCACCCAGAAAGTTAAGCTACGATGTCCCTGTCGTAGAATTAAGAAGGTGAGAACTGTAAACCCAAATATTTCATTTAATATCCATAGTAAGGTCATGAAATTTAATCTGAGCTGATACACAGTACTGCAGTGTTCCTCAACGCCAGTCCTCAAGGCCCACCAATAGATCAGGTTTTCAGGATATTCCCTGACAATAATTGTATCTCCTGTGTAATACTAAGAAAATCCTGAAAACATGACCTGTTGGTGGGTGTTGGGGACTAGAGCATAGGAACACTGCAGATCCAAAGGACAATGTATGGTTTACTGACTGCCGCATAGGTGGAAGCTCCTGAAAGGGTGCAACAACCACCTAATCCTACTGCTTGTGAGAAGCTCTGTAACTATTTTATATAACACCACAACAGTTTTTTATACTTAATATATTGCTTGTATTGTTGCAGATTCATTTATTGTTGTTTTCAGTTAATCATAAAAATACTTTTCGTATTTCTCAGACTATGGGATGCACTTTTTTCCACCAAGTTTGGAGAGAAAATAGGGCTACATCTTATAGTCCGAATGTACTATCTCAGGGCAGCAGGTGGGCTGAAGAGGGGAAATGCTGCAGGTTAACAGCAGGGATGGCGTGGGCTCCGTTCCTGCTGTTAACACTTAAAACGCTGCAGCGATCGTGGTCACTGCGTCCAGCTGAATGAGAAATAGTGCTGCGCACCCTCCTCCTTCTTGAGCCCCTTCTTCCCCCCACAACCTAATTGCCTCATGCAGGCTTCAGCGCCTGCCATGTATGTACACTTATTACAGCCTGCTGCAAAAAATAAATAATAAAAGTTTAAATCATCCCCCTTTTTGCCATTTTATAAATAAAAATGTTACACATAATTGTTATCGCCACGTCCGTAAAACTCCAATCCATTAAAATAGAACATCATTTATCCCTTACTATGTACAACATGGAAGAAAAAAAAATTCCAAGCACCAAAATTGTGGGGTTTTTTTTTGGTCATTTCATATCCCCAAAAAAGTTGGAATAAAAAGTGATCAAAAAGTCGCATCTATCCCAAAATGGTACCAATAAAAACTTCACTTCAGCCCTTACTTTTTGCTTCAAATTTTTTGTCCTGTTTTCCTCTTCTAAAACCTAGGTGCGTCTTATGGTCCCCTGCGTCTTCTAGTCCAAAAAATCTGGTAATACAGATGTATACAATATCTCTAAAGTCAGTATATGAGTTTCCTATAGGAGTCTCAGTATCTGCTCGTGTCCTGGTTTTCCCCTTCTTGATAATTCACTGCGTTGCTGTTTTTCAATAGACAAAATCTGTAATCTAACAGCTAGAAAGTCATGAGCAACATAATCTTTAAACCATTTTCCGGAACTCCTGTATCCTGAGCTAGTAATCGTAGGTATTCTCCAAGTGTCTTTGTGGCTTGGTACTTTGCCACAATATACAAAACAAAAGAGCTAATGATTAGACGTCCATGGGAAAAAGCAGGCCTTTCCATTGAACGGCTGGCTGGTCCAAGTCAGGTTTACACTTTGCAGACTCACCCCAAACTGTCATAGATAATCATTTACAAAAGCAGAACTATACTAGCCTTATGTTAGTGACTTTTTCCTATAACTATTTTTTACAGTTGGACTTCTTTAAGTTATAAGGTATAGGTGAAGGTGACCTAAACTGATGAAACTAGTGAAAATATATTTAAGTTAAATTGTAACTATTTAATGTGACATAGAATGTAAATATTTTCTTAAAGGTATATTTCCATATCATAAAGTAATGATGTTATGTTGGTATAGCAATCATATTAAAGATAAACAGCAGCACTACCTTTATATACAGATGCACCACTTCTGGCCCCCGAATCCAAGAGGCCCAACAAATGTCCAAATATTTACAGTAAGAAACCGCATCCAGCAGGTTTTTGAATTAAAATAGCTTCTTTACACCCCACCCGCCCCCTCCAAGAAACACCCATAAAGACCATGCTGGATAAAGACTTTGTTAGGTCGAAACGTCACATGCTATTGTGGGTGTTTCTTGTGGAGAAATAAAGAAGCTATTTTACTTCACGAACCCGATGGATGCTGTGTCTTAATGTATATATTTGGTTATGTTGGTATAGGTCCGACCTGGGACCCCAAGCGATTCTGTGAATGTAGGCTCCATATCAGTGAGCTATGACCCCTTTGATAGTCTTTCTCTGCACAGCGGTGATTGACCCAGAGGTTGGACCCCTCACTGATAATAAAGTATTGGCGTATTCCAGCGATATGCCATTACCTTATGAAATTGGAATGGTCATTTACTAAGAAGGGCATTGGGGGTTTATGTGAAAATTTCCAGGAGGTATGGAAGTACTGCTCATGAAGAAACAATGGCTTCTCACCACAAGTTACATTTTGCCTTTTTATCAAAGACCAGCATTACTGGATGGTGGTGGTGGCCTTCTATTGACCTCTTCTGTGTCTGATTAATTCTCATACATATCCTGTTCATAGATCTGTGGTTATGGTAAATGTAGCTACTTTGTTGTGGCATTCATTTTGAGGATTTGCTCTGACAAAGTCATCCCTTCACAAGATCATAGCATTTATTTGCATTTTTATCCACACTTTGATCAAATCTGGCTTTCATTTGTTGATTCAATGAGAAATCCTCTAGAATGTCAGACCTACATATCAAGGAAGATCTACAGCTGTATCTGAGGCTTTTCTAGCATCACTAGGGAAATACACACATTTATTAACTACCCCATGGAGTTAACAGGAATTCTGTGTCTTCTTTGGTCAATGGTTCCATTTGTAAAAAGCTATGTATTTTATTTATTTTTATGTATAATCTGTACTATAATTTAGAGCAATCTAAATGTTATATTTCCAGACCTTTCCATTTTAAATACTGTACATATGTGCCGCTTGTTTGATAAACTAACCTTTTGTGAACTTTTGATCAAAGCATTGCTTCCCTTGCTTCCCTCTTAGGAGTTACCATGTAACACGGCACATGAGGGTCAAGTTTCTATAGAGTGTGACTCGCTGTGCCTGGAAATAAGGAAAAAGGCTGTGGAGGTAAATTCCTTTACTGTGGTTTTTGTTACATGAGCTGCAAATGTAAGGAACTTTCTTAGTTCTATAGCCCTAGGTTCCTACATTCTGAAACCCATTACGGTTTTCACTACTTACAACTAATATGATAATTTCTGTTCATACTGTTTAAGTTTACCAGCTTTAGCTGAAGATTTCTCCTTTTTTGCCTCTTAGTTTTTTGGCTGTCCACCCTGACCTGTTTTTGAAATCTGGGTAGCAGTTGGGATGCGTTTAGTGTTGGTTGCCAAAGTTACTATCATTAAAGGGGTTGTCTTTCAAAATGTAGGGAACACTAAATTAAGACTTTTTCCAAATATATTGCGTTGTTCATCTTTCTTTGTTAAGGAGTTAAAAAAGATTTTATCACCTTCTGAGGGCTCTCGGGTTTCCCAAGTGACCAACCTGTGTACTCCTTATCCCCTTCTGTTTGTTCTATCTGATAGCAGGGAGTGAAGTCATCACACAGGTCCTGACCAGCAGTGTGAAAGCTTGTGTGCTATCTGATCTTTCAGACAAAAGACTAATTACTCTACTGTTTACATTAGCTCAGAAGCTTCTCTGGACCTCAAGAAGGTAATTTAGCTAATCTAGACTGATAAACAGAGAAGTCTGAATACATGGAGCTCATATGCGAATTACAGACAGCTTGACCAGGAAGTGACAGAGCAAAGCAGCATTATTTCATTCATGCATCCTATGAGACTTTGAGATGAGACAACCCCTTTAAGCCTTGTTCTCACAGAGCAGTTTAAATGTAATTTGTGCACGGATCGCTCAAGATTGTCAATAGATCCAAAAAAGGTAAGTTGTGTGTTTCAGTAAGAACCAGAAACTGAACAGTGTGAACATGACCTAAATAAGCAAAATCAAAGTACACTGGACTCTATTTATCAAAACTAACGGTAAGACTGTATTTTTGCGCAAAGTAATCAATCAGAGCTCTGCTTTTATTTCTTATAATGCTCTAAAAAGCTGAGCTCTGATTGACTGTTGCAGTGGGGGGAAAATGTATTTAGTCAGCCACCAATTATGCAAGTTCTCCCACTTAAAAAGATGAGAGAGGCCTGTAATTGACATCATAGGTCGACCTCAACTATGAGAGACAAAATGAGAAAACAAATCCTGAAAATCACATTGTCTGATTTGGAAAGAATTTATTTGCAAATTAGGATAGAAAATAAGTATTTGGTCACCTACAAATGACTCGCAGACCTGTAACTTCAAGAGGCTCCTCTGTCCTCCACTCGTTACCTGTAGTAATGGCCTCTGTTTGAGGTTGTGGACAGGTGTCTTTTATACTGATAACAAGTTCAAACAGTCACACTCCAAACTCCACTATGGTGAAGACCAAAGAGCTGTTGAAGGACACCAGAAACAAAATTGTAGCCCTGCACCAGGCTGGGAAGACTGAGTCTGCATTAGGCAAGCAGCTTGGTGTGAAGAATTCAACTGTGGGAGCAATAATTAGAAAATGGAAGACATACAAGACCACTGATAACCTCCCTCGATCTGGGGCTCCACGCAGGATCTCGCCCTGTGAGGTCAAAATGATCACAAGAACGGTGAGAAAAAAATCCCAGAACCACACGGGGGGACCTAGGGAATGACCTGCAGCGAGCTGCGACCAACGTAACAAAGGCTACCAATAGTAACACACTACGCCGCCAGGGGCTCAGATCATGCAGTGCCAGACGTGTTCCCCTGCTTAAGCCAGTACATGTCCGGGCCCGTCTGAAGTTTGCTAGAGAGAATTTGTATGATCCAGAAGAGTATTGTGAGAATGTCATATGGTCAGCTAAAACCAAAGTAGAACTGTTTGGTAGAAACACAACTCGTTGTGTTTGGAGGAGAGAGAATGCTGAGTTGCATCCAAAGAACACCAGACCTACTGTGAAGCATGGGGGGTGGCAACATCATGCTTTGGGGCTGTTTCTCTGCAAAGGGAACAGGACAACTGATCCATGTACATGAAAGAATGAATGGGGCCATGTATTGTGAGATTTTGAGTGCAAACCTCCTTCCATCAGCAAGGGCATTGAAGATGAAATGTGGCTGGGTCTTTCAGCAGGACAATGATCTCAAGCACACCGCCTGGGCAACGACGAAGTGGCTTAGTAAGAAGCATTTCAAGGTCCTGGAGTGGCCTAGCTAATCTCCAGATCTCAACCCCATAGAAAACCTTGGAAGGGAGTTGAAAGTCCGTGTTGCCCAGCGACAGCCCCAAAACATGACTGCTCTAGAGGAGATCTGGATGGAGGAACGGGCCAACATATCAGCAACAGTGTGCCAACCTTGTGAAGACTTACAGAAAACATTTGACCTTTGTCATTGCCATAACAAAGTATTGAGATTAACTTTTTTTATTGAGCAAATACTTACTTTCCACCATAATTTGCAAATAAATTCTTTCCAAATCGGACAATGTGATTTTCTGGATTTGTTTTCTCATTTTGTGTCTCATAGTTGAGGTCTAGCTATGATGTCAATTACAGGCCTCTCATCTTTTTAAGAGGGAGAACTTGCACAATTGGTGGCTGACTAAATACTTTTTTCCCCACTGTATGGGCAATAAAGACAGTCTTGCTGTTGGGTTTAGTAAATTAGGCCCATTGTGTTTCATAACCTTGCGTCTGTCTATGAAATGCCCTCAGGATCAGACTTTAGGGCAGGGCTGCACAATAATTTCACCTAGCTTGGTTTCGGAGTCCAGCAAAATCTTTTTTTTTGGCTGGAGATAAATAACAAATTGTTTACAGAATATATATAGATTGTATAAACTGTTAAATCATGTACATATTCTGATCATAGAGATGTAACTTCTTAGAGTGATCAGCAGCGACCAAATTACTCAAGTGGTTTTACAAAGAAAGCGGTCTCTCTTTAAGCCTCCTGTCACCCCCAAAATGCAAATGAGTGATGTTAATGGCTTGCGATGTCCGCCAAAGGCCTGACAAAGCCTCCCAGGTCTGCCATGGACATGAGCTTTATTAACACTGGCCAGCATAATATATTGTGATATAGAAGTGTTAGATAGATATATTTGTTATTGGCACATCAGTAATAACCCAAAGAATGTACCAAAACTGCTGTTATCTGTTTATTCTGCCTCCCAAGAAACAGAATAAAAAAGTAATAATAAGTTGTATGTAATCCAAAATGGTAGCAACAGAAAATATGATTACTCATGCAAAAAATAAGTCCTGCAGCTCCAGTCATGGAAAAATTAAAACCTTTTCTTTTCTTTTAAATATTTTCATTATGCAGAAGTATTAAACATGAAAGTGCAAACACAAAAAAACTTATCAGTTTGGTGTTACTATACGCCTGCTGTTTTAGAAATACGCATTGGCCAGCGTGTATGTCTAAAACGCTCCAGCCCCCATCTACCTTCTCTTTCTCCCAGCGGTCATTATGCACTAGGGAATACGCTGCAAAATCATAGCACTCAACGAGTGCTATGATTTTACTGTATTTGCAGAGGGTACTTTGCGCATATGGCAGCGCAATGGCGTGCAAAAGTACGCCCTACAAATACGTGTGAACATACCCTAACCATAATGACCAGCGAAGTAAAGTTATGTAGCATGACAACCAACCCCTCCCCCTCCCCCTCCCCAAAGAAAAAAGTTATAAAATATATACATAAAGGTTATACAATGCATCAATTGTGACCTCAAAAATCTAACTTGGCCGAGGAATAACCAGGCCTCACAATGATGAAAAATAACAAGTTAAAACTTTTGAAATTGCTACCTCCTCAAAGGGGTATTCCCATCTCTTAACTTCTGGGTTAGAAAATGGAAACGAACTGGCCATAGAGAATAGAGAGGTGGTCACGCATGCACAGTGTTCTCCATTCTGGTCTATGTGAGTTTACGCAGTACTCCCATTGAATGTAGCATCAATGCATTTGTGGTTGCCTCTTTGTTCTCTATGGCCAGGTCATTTCCATCTTCTCACTCTGCTCAAGATATGAATACCTCTTTGGACCCACACTAGACCCTGTTGAAAGTGGTTAGTGATGTCTTATGAGACTTAACTTCTGCTGTCAATTTTCTTTTCATTTTAAAGAAAGCCGTGCTAAACCGTTCAATTTAAATGGATTTCCCACTATCAAAAAATGAATGCATAATTCTATCTATAAATTTTACCAAACTTCCCTTCTGGGCTTCAGATATGGTAGAGCAATCCTGATTTTGTTAGAGTGCAACAGATGCCGTTAATTTTCCTCTCCTTTTAATATTCACAGATGAAAGAAGAAGAAGAAAAGGCAGCAAATATAGAAGAGAAACGTAGACAACAGGTACAGCCAAGTTCAAAGCCTAAATTTCAAATGTGTGCAAACACTTCTATACATGATGACTTCTGGGGCCTCAGATTCAGATGACCACTGTAGTTATAGCAGTCAGTATGGTGGTACAGCATACGTTCTTTCACCTGGCATCAGTGACACCTGATAGGGGATAATATAATATGATATGCTGAATAATCCGTTACTGAAAGGTATATGAAAGTCCCTTGAATGAAAAGATCTCCAGGAACCTCAAAATTCCCCCTAATTCTGCTGCATTTTCTTTTTAAGTGGGTTGTCAGGTTTCTTTAAGTATCATATAGTAAGCTGCAATGGCCAAATTAAAAATAAAAAATTCCCAGAAAATCTCATAACCTGCCAGACCCTTACATCAATGTTTTGGAAATGGTCACTTCCAAACGGTGATCTAATTGAGTGGCATGTGACCACCTGAAACCAATCGACGACTGTAGCAGTGACGTCTGGGCAAAGAAAACTGCAAACAGAAGTCTCTAGAGACCCAGCACTGGAACCGAAGATCAGGAAACGCGAGTATAGTGGTTTTTTTTCTTTTTTTTAATTTGGCGCCCTGAATCATCCTGTTGATGATTTTTTTTTTTTTTTTTAAAGAATCAGACAACCACTTTAATCTCCCTATTCCTCCTTTCTGCTTAGGGTTCTGCTTCTGCTGTTGCGATATTTCCTACAAAAGGCAGCAATGCCAGAAATAAGTGTCAGGTTATGAGAATTTCTGGGAAATTATTTTAAAGGAATTTCACCCTTTGAAGTTTTGTCAGAACAGGAATTTACTATATTTTCAGCTTGAGCAAATGGCCTTTATGAAGACCTGATCAGAACAATTCTCAGAATTCATTGAAATTCAGTGTAATACAAAAATAAAATGACTGGACAACCTGTTCACCATGCACCCCAGAAAAGAAGTCTTAATTCCTACCGTCTAAACAACACAGTCCAGAAAATATAAGGGCCAGATCTATCCTAAGATACAGAAGCTAGTGATTCTCAAAACATATACAAGCAAAACAGACCTCCTATAGACATCACTTAGCAGCTAGATAATTAAAAACCTAATCTTTATTTAAACCACAATTAAAAATACTATACTAACCCTACTAAGACCCTCCATACAACTACAAAAAACCCTAGCCTAACCAAAACAACACGTAGGGTATTCGCCCCAATCAGGGCGCCCCTACCCGGAACCTGTCCCTTACTAACAGTCCCTGTTACTCCCTATTTCTACCCCGTTGTGTATAACAATAGCAGCTAAACGATACTCGTGATATATACTACAGTGGGGGATAGAGCAATTCTACCACAATGGGAGATAAAACAATTATGCCACTACATGGAGTGGAGTTAATACCCCAACCCCTTTCTGGATGGACAAAAATACCCCAGACCAACGCGTTTCCCCCTATCTGATACAAGGGTTCATCAGGGTCAAAAAGCACATAATACCTTCGTCCAAGTACAGGAATACTACAGGATAAATATACCCAATATATAGTACAGGGATAATATACAATAATAACCACATGCAGGACACCCAAACAGATATGGCAGATACTCACGTGTCCCCGACTGATGATAGAGGTCCTGGATACTGGAAAGGGCACTAGGAGCATGAGGAACACTGCCTTAAATAGTTTGCGTTAACTGACCAGATAATTACCAACTACCGGACGTTCAAAGGGCCGCCTTCCATTTCAGCCAATCGCGTCATTCTCCCATGTACTTCCGGGAAATTCCCCGGATGCCAGTGCGCATGCGCCAACAAACGACGGAGTCTCGCAATGTAAACTACAGAAAACGCGCAAGCGCCGTGGCACCAAGCTGGTTTCCTGGTAACCAAATGAAGCTCTGCAGCCACCAGAGATCCCCCGCGCATGCGCGTTAGCACCGCCGGTCCCGCTAACGTCCGGTATTGCGTTACAACGCCGAAATACCCGATCGCATCCAAGGAAAGTTAAGGACAAAAATAACACGGCGTAATGCATTATAAGGAGATGCGATCTGACTAGGCACTAATACTTGTAGAGTTAATTAACCCATTAGACACCCCTTTGAACAGGCCCAAGAGCTAAAGACATCACATGGATAAATATATCCGCAGTGCCTAGACGTTACTAAATAAACATAGATAAAAAATGGTAGATACAGAAGCGGGCCATTGTCCAGAAGCCAAGTGCTCCTCTACCACAAAAAGTTGTCGCAAATACAAATCTAGATATCAATAGGATCTTAGTGTATAAAACCCAAATGGTAGATATTATGTTCACATAAATACTAGATAAATGGAATAAATTACATAGTCTCATTTAAGCCTCCTGGTTTTAAAGTTTTTAGCTGATAAATCCAAAAGGTCTCCCTTTGAAGAATTTTCCTTTCATAGTCACCCCTTCTTGGGCCCACACTGACTATTTCTAGCACCGTGACATCGCCACCATGTACCTCCACCACATGTCTAGCCACTGGCGTGTCCCGTCCATGTTCCACATCACCAATGTGCTCCAGGACTCTCCACCTAAATTCCCTGGAAGTTTTACCCACATACATTAATGGACAGGAACAGGTACATCCATAGATCACACCCTTAGACTTACAGTTTGCAAACGTATTCAATTTATAGAATCTCCCTTTCATGTCCGAAAATCCTTTGCTGACTTTGATAAATTTACACGCTTTACATGAGCCACATTTGTACATTCCACAAATGGGTGTATCAAGCCAAGTTCTTGCAGGGCGGGGTGGGACAAAATGGCTGTGCATCAATCTATCTCTCAAATTTTTGCCCCTTCTAAATGTTATAACTGGATGTGCATCAATCAGTTCTGCAGTGCTCGAATCCTGTAAGAGAGCTGGCCAAAATGTTTCCAAAATTCTTTTTACCTCCCCAGCCGCCACATCATATGTCCCAGTGATCCTCAATTTGTTCATAGTCTCTCTAGTTCTTACTTTCAATAGCTTTTCTCGGTCAGTAGTCAAGGCTTGTTGATATGCCTTTTTTAATACCGACCTAGGGTACCCCCTTTCCAGAAATCTGATGTAAGATCATCTGCCTCCTTTTTAAAGGTTTCCACAGAGGAGCAGTTTCTACGTAGTCTAGTAAACTGTCCCTTCGGGATGCCCTTTCTCAAGGGATATGGATGTGCACTGTTCCACTGTAAAAGGCTATTTCCTGCCGTAGGTTTTCTATAGGCCCTTGTTACAATCCTTCCATTCTCGCCCCGTCTGATGTTAATATCCAAGAATGATAACATATCCTTCCCTATTTCGTACGTGAACCTCAATCCAATCGGATTAACATTTAGTGTCTCCACAAATGACACAAATTGCTGTTCTGATCCCGTCCAAATGATAATGACATCATCAATGTATCGCCCCCATAGGGCAACACACTGGGTGTACTCCTCCATCTGCTCTGCAACTACAATGGTGCTCTCCCACCAGCCCAGGAGCAAATTGGCATAGGTAGGCGCACAGGGACTACCCATGGCCGTGCCCCTGAGCTTGTGAGAAGCGACCATTGAACAGGAAATAATTATGCGTCAACACATATTTCATAAGGTCCAATATAAACAAGTTATGACGGGTAAGGAATTGACTGCGGGTCGATAGGAAGAATTCAAGTGCTTTTAGTCCTTCACTATGTGGGATAGAACTGTACAATGCTTCCACATCTATGCTGCATAGCAGCGCTCCCTCCTCTAGGACCACATCCTCCAGTTTGCCAGGAGGTCCATCGTGTCCCTGATGTATGAGGGTAAAGCCAATACAAAAGGTCTTAGTATCTGATCTATATAGAGGCCTAAGTTCTGTGTAAGATTGCCAATTCCTGACACTATTGGCCTAAACTTTATGGGGTCCAGTCCTTTATGGACTTTCGGGAGTCCATAGAATGTGGCCAACTGGGGGGATACAGGAAATAAAAAACTCAAATTCCCTTTCATTAATAAGCTTCTCTTCCAGGGCATTTTTCAATAACCCTCTTAGTTCCTCTTGGAACTTTATTGTAGGGTCTTTCTCTAGGACAGCATAGCCCTGTTTGTCATTAAGGACCTGTAAACACATATCCCTGTAATCTCCAAAATTCTGGATTACAAGGTTACCCCCCTTATCAGACGGTTTTATAGTAATAGTTTGATCTTTTTCCAGTGATTGCAGTGCCAAGTAGTGGTCCTTGGGGAGATTATAATCTTTAAAGCTAATCCCTGTCCCTATTTTTTCCAATGAATAGCTCACCACATCCACAAATACATCGATGTTAGTATCATTGATAGGTGGCATTTTCATGCTTTTTAGCCGACATGTTGAAAAGGGGCCCTCAGATGGATCCAGATCACTTTCCTCTAAAAGAGAAGCCAGTACTCTTACATCTGCTAGTTCATTATATTCGATGCCTAATTTGCTTGTATTTCTTTCCTACCGTATATGAATTGAGAAGCTGACTACTTCCATCTGCTACCAATTATGTAGAACGATCGGTGACAGTGTTAGGTTTCAGCTGTCCTGACAGTGTTCTGCTAATACCCTGCTTGCAGGTAGCTTTTCTCTAGTATAGGTGCACAGAGGGAGAGTGCTGGAGATATGTAGAAAAATGGCGGTGGGGGACACTACTTTGATAGATGAGGCAGGTTTCCGTATAATTCAAAGATAACAATCCTGGCCTCTGGTTTCTGAAACGTGTGGTTTAAGCTGTAGATTTTTATGGTGTACTGTTCTTGATCCTCAATCGCACACTAGATGCGTTTCTTTTCCTTTTCAAATCAAGTACCCCCCTAGTGTCAATAGGTTTCAACCAAGTACCCCCAAGGAAACAATCAGTTATAAGTATTAACAAGGCTATGCTGACAGGAGCATCAAACTCTGGAGCTTCTGTTAGAGGTTCATATAAATTTGACATAAGGTATAACGCAACACACAGCGCTATTCTTTAAGGCAAAATGACAGACCCTATTATAAGTTAATGTTAAATCCACTGTATTTTAAGAGCACTTGAAATGAAATACTGTGTCATGGTGGTGTTCAGAGGTCCCTCTGCGCTATATATCTTCCATATTAGTATAAACCACCTAATGAATCTGTGTACTCTTCATGTAGTGTTCAGTCGCAAAGTATTTACTTGCCAGTAATTTCTGTAAAACATTCGCATTTATTCTCACAATTTCCAAAACATCTTCTGAACACAGTATAAGTTACTTCAGTCAAGATTATGGCATATAAGTAAGAACATCCTTACTGTTCTGTCTTGTGTGGAGCAGTCAATTCTATATCAGTAGCCTCTTAGGAGCAATAGCAGCCATGATCCTTCCACTGTAGCATGTCCGCTACTTTTCGAGGGTACCTCCCTCTTTGTCCACACAGGTCAGAACAGTAAAGATGTTCTAACTTATATGCCATAATCTTGATTGAAGTAACTTATACTGTGTTCAGAAGATGTTTTGAAAATTGTGAGAATAAATGCAAATGTTTTAAATAAATTACTGGCAATTATATAAGTTAATGTCACTACAGGGTACCATTGGTATCTGTGATGTGACAGATCTGTCATGTCTCCTGCTATGTATGTTATGCAAAATTTTGCTGTACCCCACCTAGTTATTCAGGGCAATAAAGATCTAGTTCTCAAGCCATACCTATCTTTATACAGACCGCAGACGAGCCCTGTAAACATACACCAGTCCATTCCCTTTTTGTATTTTAAGACTCCCTATTTATTCAGATCCCCAAAGTGTGTGTCTGGGTCACAAACATTTTGAAGACACTTAATGAGGCTATTGTGAATGCATTGCAGCTGCCGTCCTCCAAATCAAGCCTACTATTATATCTATGTACAGCGCAATACACTGAGCTCTGCTACTCTAGGCGGGACAGGTATGACTGCTGCATCAGTTGTGGCCACAACAGCACCAGTAGGCTCTTAACCCTAATATGCCACCATTAGTTTGCTGCAAAACGGCAGTAACAGGTTCCGACTGTTGGGCTGCTACTAGCTGTCCGCTGGCTCTGATCCAAGCAAAAATCAATAGAACTTTACTAGATGCTAGAGCAGCCTCTGTTTTATTATTTTCTAACTGCTGCATTTACCCCACAGGGTACCTGTACTGCAGGTTGTAATCCTTACACTAGACACCTCTGTATATTTTAGCTACCTCCTGAACAGCATCCTCTTTGTTTGAAATCAGGGACTAACTTTTTTTTATTTTTTTTTTTTATATTATTTGCTTGGATGAAGTGTTTGCTACAAATCCCATGATTCCTTATAACAGCATGGCATGATGATGCTGGTACAAATACTATATCGCACTAGAGGTACTGGGGATATTATAACATCAAAGCAACTAAGGGTAAATAAGGTAACCCAAAAGTACCAAAATAGTCAAGATATACTGAAACACGTCACTAGACTATAAAACTTAACTTTCAATAGAAACCTTTAAGAAGGGGACAGTAATAAATTCTCCCTAAATTTGTTAAAATTACAAAAACACAAGGCAGGGAATGAGCTGTCCCTATAACGCCCTATCTAAGAGCTACCTAACCAAGTACTTGTGGGATTTTTGTCCCAAAAAGGACGGTCCCACCAGGAACCTAGGCTATATTCGCCATAGTACACCCTGATTACAGGAGAGTACATAAAAGTTTATATTTGGTTCCTGAAAAATCCAAACCCTTAGGCCTGGTTCACACGGCTTATTCAAGCCGTAATTGCGGGACGGGTCCCGCCCGCAATACGGCTTGAATAAGGGGCCGAGGGCGGGGAGGGGCGCGGCGGGGGAGCTGCCCGCCGGCCCCATAGACATTGCATTATTTATGGCGCGTACGCGCCGTAAATGTGCATGTCACTTTCTCCCCCTGCGGCGGATTCGCCGAGCGGGGAGGAGCGACGGAATCCATAGTTCTCTATGAGAACTGTGAATTACCATAGTTACTGGGACGGATTGGAGCCGTACTGAAGCGCAAATACGGCGCGCAGTACGGCTCCAATCCGTCCCAGAATAAGCCGTGTGAACATGGCCTTATACAGAAATAAACATAGATGAAAACACATAAGCCCTAATCCAAATTCACAAAATCCCAATGCGTTTCATACCCCAGTATTCAGGGATTCATCAGGGGCAACAACATTGACTATAAGCCATATATATAAAATTTCTTATCATATACAAATTAGCTGTAATATGAGAGGCAGACACTCGTAACGTGTCTCTGCCTCATGTTACAGCTAGCTCCTTGAATTGGAGCGCTGTGTTTTTGCTGGCAGGTTGATAATTATGCTCTCTTGACCTGGAGCGATGTGCAGGTATTATGGCAGATTATCTAACTGAGGTGTGAGTGTATTACATAGCCGTATATAATACATTTCTTATCATATACAAATTACTCAGGGGCTGAAAGTATGATTAGCCAATAAAAATGAAAAGGACATAAAGAGTTTATTACCATATATGAAAATGAACTCTCAAGCGCTAGGTTAAAGCTAATTAGATGCTATCAACAACCATTTCAAAGAAATTCCTTACAAATGTAGTAAAGGAATTATTGCATATAATAGTTAAAACTGTCCAAATAGTGAGTGGCAGTGGCCACATAACCCACCAAATCCTACTGTGGGACATGATATGTAATACTCACACCTCAGTTAGATAATCTGCCATAATACCTGCACATCGCTCCAGGTCAAGAGAGCATAGTTATCAACCTGCCAGCAAAAACACAGCGCTCCAATTCAAGGAGCTAGCTGTAACATGAGAGGCAGACGCTGACGCGTTAAGAGTGTCTGCCTCTCATGTTACAGCTAATTTGTATATGATTATAAGAAATTTTATATATACGGCTTATAGTCAATGTTGTTGCCCCTGATGAATCCCTGAATACTGGGGTATGAAACACGTTGGGATTTTGTGAATTTGGACTAGGGCTTATGTGTTTTCATCTATGTTTATATCTGTATAAGGGGTTTGTATTTTTCAGGAACCAAATATAAACATTTATGTATTCTCCTGTAATCAGGGTGTACTATGGCGAATATAGCCTAGGTTCCTGGTGGGACCGTCCTTTTTGGGACGAAAATCCCACAAGAGCTTGGTTAGGTAGCTCTTAGATAGGGCGTTATAGGGACAGTTCATTTCCTACCTTTGTGTTTTTGTAATTTTAACAAATTTATGGAGACTTTATTATTTTCCCCTTCTTAAGGGTTTCTATTAAAATTTAAGTTTTATAGTCTTGTCCAGTGAAGTGATATTATAACATCATCAGAAGTCATATATGTGGTACTTATCAATAGGCTTCTATAGGGATGTAATCACATTACTGTGTCAAAAATTGTACATCTGGTATTTACGGATAGGCTGAAAGCCATATTACTTGGTCATATCTTTAACCGGCTTTGAAAGTCTATAGATGTCATGAAAGCCTGACCCCATTTGTTACTATACAGTGGCCCATGTGAGAGATCTAAAAGCTAGAATCTGTCAGTGTAGAGTGCATGAGGTACATAGCTGGAAAAAGACCGTTGAGTCCAACCTATATACATGCAAGAGATAAACATGCCAGAGTTGTAGAGCCTTGACTTATCACTATTCTACTGTAGTGGCATTATTAACAAAGATGATAATACATAAAACCTTCAGAGTTGAATATGATCTTGCTTCTTCAAAGTGTGGATTAAGCTGTAAAACATGATTCCTGTATTAGAAATGCAAAAACAAATGCAAGCACACCTCCATGGCCTAAATCATCGCTTGTATGATGTATGTAATTAATGAGTTGATCTTCTCAGCGTTATGGCAGTTAAAAAACATTCTTTTTCTTTATTTTCATCATTTCCAGATAAAATATAATTTTCTCCCCTAACAGATTGTAGGAAACCAAATGTTGTATAACAGAAAACACATTTTTCAAGGCTTATGTGGTTCGTTCTCAAGTCTTTAGTGTTGAGGAAAAACTAGCCCGTGTATTGTCTGTATCCTCGAACCCTATACTTTATCATGGTGGAAATGTTCTTCTCTCCTGTTGCTTTCCTGGAAGCTGAGAAATAGCACTGTATGGTCACTTAGCCTGCAGGATGTGCTTTGAACGAGTCTGCGTGGCATCATGTGAGCCTTCTTGGGGCTTCTGACGCACATGTTAATAGTGTACTATGATTGCTTTCATGGAACCGCTCTATTAGGAATATATAACATTTTGTACTTGCCCTAATTTTCAGGAATTTGTACAGTCCTCAAAGTAAAAATTGCCAACACTGAGTTATGGGAGAAGCATTGAATTTCTGTCTTTAAAGTAGTTACTCTTCTGGCCAAGGGGCAATATAAGTCCTGAATAATGCCTTGTCTCGGATATGTCCATTTTGAAGTTCATTTAGCAAACCAAGTTCACCCGATCTATTGTACAACGTGGCAAAACTCTTTTAGGACTCATTTACATGGGTTTAGTACAGATCTTTGCTATAAGGATTTCTAATACAGTGCCAATAGCTTGTTGTGAGTCTGTAGTGTGGAGGGTTTTTCACTTACAAATTCTATCCAGCCCATGCTGTATATAACATTCTCACCGGGAAGTATTATGTCCAGTAAAGAACATGGTACTTTACTGAGGCACTATACAGTGGTACATAGAGTCCCTATTGGTCCATAAATAGAAGCTGTAGTGACCTTGTGTACCATCAGAAAGGATCCTTGCCAGTGGCTTTTCTTGTGTGATATTGCCAAGCTCCATCTATCTATCTTTCTATCTATCTATCTATCTATCTATCTATTTATATATATATACACACACACACACACAGTGAGGAAAATAAGTATTTAATACACTGGAGTATTTCCAATTTTTCCACCCACAAAGAACGGAGAGGTCTGTAATTTTTATTGAAGGTATGCTTCAGCTGTGAGAGGCAGAATCTAGAAAAACACATTGTATGAGTTTTTTAATTTGCATTTGATTGCATGAAATAAGTTATTTTATCACCTAGCAACCAGCAAGAATTCTGACTATCACAGACCTGTTAGTTTTTCTTTAAAAAGCCCTCCTACTCTGTGCTCATTACCTGTATTAATTGCACCTGTATGAACTTGTTGCCTGTATAAAAGACACCTGTCTACACACTCAATCAATCACACTCTAACCTTTCCACCATAGTCAAGACTAAAGAGTTGTCTAAGGACACCATGGACAAAATTGTAGACCTGCACAATGGACTATAGGACAATAGGCAAGCAGCTTGGTGAGAAGGCAACAACTGTTGCCGCAATTATTAGAAAATGGAAGACACACAAGATAACTGTCAGTCATACTCTGTCTGGGCCTCCATGCGAGATCTCGCCTCGTGAGGAAAGGATGATTCTGAGGAAGGTCAGGAATCTGCCCAGAACTTAACAGGAGGAGCTGGTCAATGACCTGAATAGAGCTGGGACCACAGTCTCAAAGATTACCATTAGTAACACACTGGATTAGAATCCTGCAGGGCACACAAGGTTCCTCTGCTCATGTCCGCACATGTTCAGGCCTGTGTGAAGTTCTCCAGTGACCATCTGGATGATCCAGAGGACGCATGGGAGAAGTTCATGTAGCCAGATGAGACCAATATAAAACATTTTAATATCAACTCCACTCGACGTGTTTGGAGGAAGAAGGATGAGTACAACCTTAAGAACACCATCACAACCATGAAGCATGGGGGTGGAGACCTCATACTTTGGGGGTGCTTTTCTGTAAAGGGAACAGAACGACTACACCATATTTGAGGGAGGATGGATGGGGCTGTAAATTGCAATATTTTGGCCAACAACCTCCTTCCCTCAGTAAGAGCATTGAAGATTGGTCATGGCTGGGTCTTCCAGCAGGGCAATGACCCGAAACACACAGCCAGGGCTACTAAAGAGTGGCTTTGTAAGGAGCATTTCAAGGTCCTGGAGTGGCTTAGGCAATCTCCAGACCTGAACCAAGTCGATAATCTTTGGAGTGAGCTAATACTCAATGTAGTCCAGCGACAGCCCCGAAATCTGAAAGATCTGGAGAGGAGGAGTGGGCCAAAATCCCTGCTGCAGTGTGTGCAAACTTGATCAGTAGCTACAGGAAACATCTGACCTCTGCAATTGCAAACAAAGATTAATGTACCAAATAATAAGTTCTATTTTTCTATTGTATCAAATACTTATTTAATGCAATAAAATGCAAATTATTTGAAAATCATACAATGTATTTTTTAGATTTGATTTCTCATAATTAAAGTGTACCTATGATAAAAATTACAGACCTCTGTAGGTGAGAGAACTTGCAAAATCACCAGTGTATCAAATACTTATTTTACCCATCATGCATGAGCTGCTTTTATTTCTATTTAGAGAGATGCTGGTCGGCAGCTAAATGGACATAGTAGCCTGGGAGAGTTTAGAGGGCATGCTCTGTGACCTTGGTAGAAGTCATTGTGCAGGAAGGGGGAGAATGTGAGCTGTGACCATCACCTATTGTAAATGGTGAAAAGCTGTCTTCTCTATACATTGCTGCCATCTTCCATGGTAATCCTACCTCTAATGAGAAAACTGCTAAAACTTTTTTTTTTGTGTGTGTGTGTGTACACAATAGGATGTTTTTTTCTTTTAGTGCCAAAGCGCAAACTCCCAAGATTTTACGATATAGATAGATAGTATAGATATATATATAGATATATAGATATATATATAGATATATATATATATATATATATATATATATATATAGATATATAGATAGATAGATATATTAGTGATATAGAAAATGAAGAAAAACATATTTAAAGATGTTTAAACTTACAAATTTGATTTAAAGAATACATTATTTTCTAAGTATGTGCTATGTGAGAGAAGGAATTCATATAATTGCATTTCTATCTGTTTATAGGCGGAATTAGAAGCCTTTGAGAATCGACTGAAAGGAAAGAAGAGGAGGAACAGGAAGAAGGAGGAAGTCGAAATCCAGCTGTCTATATGGCAGAAATACAAGAATTACATTCTTATGCCTTTGTGTGGTGTTGCTCTGGCTGTGTTCACACTTTACCTCACTCAAATCAATATATAAGAAGTTGAGATCTATAACAGAGAATTCAGTCTTGCAAGTTATGAATATATCAAATTGGGGATACTATGCGGTCCACATGAACACTTGCACAATGTAAAATAAAATGTATAAGAATTGTACATTTCTGAACATTTATAGGGAAAAATCGGCCTAATAACAATATATACGATACTCTGCCAGTCAATCCCTATTATTTATTATAGAATAATAATCATCATAAAACCTGATAATTGATACTGTACGGTTTTTAGGTCTTTGTTTCATGTGTTCATTTTTCAATTATTCATCTATAAAAAAGTGCATATAAATGACTGATCATATGATGTAACCATATTTAAATGACTTAAAATATTACAGTATGATCGTAGTTTCAAGCTGTATAATATGTCAGACATGGGTTCACATGGACCAGTCATTGCTTGGTTTGCAGAGTCCATTTTTAGCTTCAGGTCTTGCTGGTTTAATGCATCTTATGTATTTTACTAAAGTTCAATTCCTAGTTATGGCATAAAAATGAAAGCCTTCAGATGTGGAGAAGGTATTGCCTGCTGTATAGCATGTATTAGCATACTGAAAGAATAACACTGCTTAAAGGGGTTTTCTCACCATGCTGTTTCACAGAGCCACAGGCCGCTTAATACTCCTTTTCTGGTTAGTCTGTGGGTGATTCTATAGCAGTGATTGGCAAATCAGCTCTGCTGTTCCTAGCTGTTTCTTTTACAGTGACGTGAGTGCAGGAGGTTTATAATCTGTAGTGCACAAGGCTACAGAGCTCTAAAAATTAAAACTTGTAATTACCTTAGGTAAACAAAGCGTATGTGCTAGACAGGGCTGTGGAGTTGGAGTCAGTGCCTATTTTGCAGGAGTCGGAGTCGTCATAAAATGGACCGACTCCAACTCCTAAAACATATAATAAGTTGGTCCAGTTAGTTTGATGCAGTGCAAAGAGCAATTTATATACGGTCATCTAACCTATCTTATACATAAATGTGACTTGCAAGTATTTAGCATCTGCTTAGTTCTGCAGAATCTTGTCATGTAAATCTATTGTTACTGTTTTGCTCCTAAAAATCAAAATGTTAATTTGTATTATTTTGTTAGTTTTTGGGAAATCTGCCTTTGGTTTTCAGCACTGCCTGAATCCTTCTGGGCTCTGAATCAGATACAATCATATCTTGACTAAAATCTGATCCCAGGTTTCTTCTACACATTCAAAAGATCAAAACATTGTTACCCTTTTGTTTATAAGTGTCTGTTCTACCTAAATAGCTTGATTATTGTATCATAAAGTGATAAAAAGCCTGATGTGACCATTTTACTACAGTAAAGTTATCACTTAAACAAGCGCCATGTATAAGGGAGTCGGGGCTTTGGCTTGCCGACTCCACAGCCCTGGTGCTAGAGATAAGACTTTGCATAGAGTGACTCACCATGGCATGACTGACTGACAGCAGCTTGATTAATCAGATAAAAGACAGAGCGGAGAGAAGTGGTTGGTAACCAAGAGAAACTTATGTGCACATAAAGGAGATAAAATCTTTCTTATCTCCTGAACAAAGCAAAACAGAACAACAAAATCAGAACAGCATAGTATTTGGTAATAATTTTCATTTATCTTTCTCTACATGTTAATGAATCATTGTTGTAAGAAAACCCCTTTAAAGCTTTAAAATTCAGGGGTGACAGAAGTTTAAAGGGGTTTTGCCAGGACGTGCCTTATCTGCTAAGAAGCAAAAGTAAACAAGCCACGGCTGAGCTGAGAGAGAGAGAGCCGGTCAGAGCACAGAGCCATGCATAAGGGATCATGTGCAATGTTCACTCAGATAATCACACTACAACTAGTGGATTCTGTATACAAAAGACAACATATTTTTACCCAGTCCCTTGAAAGCTTCTTCAGCTCCCTTTCATCAGATAAGAAGTGTGCTCTGCGCAAGCCCGGTCTGCAGCTCTTGTCACTCTGCCTGGTCGTATCTAGTGCAAGCTTTTAAGTAACTAAGGGCAGGTAAGGCAGCCTGTAGCTCTCTCAGGCTGCAATTTTTTTTAATCACATATATATAGAAAAGTGATTAAATACCCATTTTGGAGGATCCCACATCAACATTACATCGTGGCAAAACCCCTTTAAGGGGTTATCTTGCTATGCTGTTTACAGGCTACAGGCAGCTTCAGGCTCTCACTTCCTGTTTAGGCTGTGGGTGGGTCCACAGCAGTGATTTATCATCTCTGGCATATCATCTCTGCTGATCTTGTTAAAGGGACATGAGTGCTGGAGGTTTCTAAACAGCAGTGCACAAGGCTATAAAGCTCAAAAGGGATAGAGTTGGTCAGTAAATAATGTAAATAAGCTCCAGTCTCGCAGATCACAAACAGCAGTGAGTGACGTCACAGTCCCGACTACTGCTGCAGTTGGTTGGAGCACAGAGAGGTAGCCAGTAACCCAGGGAAGCTTCAGTACAAAAGATCTCCTCTAACTCTTTGAAGAGAAGTAAAATTAGAACAGCGATGCATTTGGTAATAGTTTTTATTTACCCTTGTCTACTTGTTTAAAGTTAATCAATGAAATAAATACTACTTTAATCCTAATATCACACTGCCTCTGTATCAGACTAACAAGGGTCCATGAGGAGATGAGAAGCTGCTTAGTGGGATCCTCACACTGAAGAACGGTCTAAGCTAGTCTGTGTCTGCTTTGACCTGGAAAAAACTAATGTTTTGTTTTGAGATTAGAAACTGTGCTTGTGTTTTTTTTCAAGATATATTGGCCAAATCTGGTATTGTACTTTTTGCTCTATTCTGAATACTGAAGCATGGTGACATTAGAAAGGAAGGAGAGTTCCCATAAATAAGTCCTGTGTCAATAAGTAACATAGACAAAAATGCATGTCCTAATTAGAAGATAGAATGTGATAGGCCAGTTTTGCACTTTATTACAAATACAGGTCCTGACCCAAATGCAGATCTGATCACCCGAACCAACGGCATCATACTGACCTACGATGTTATGGGTTCTGGTGGTCAGACCAACAATGGAGCCAAAATGTGTGGCTGTATTGTGCTTGTGTGAAGTTGGCCATAATATTGCATAGCTTTGTATTGCATTACATTAACTACAAATGACTGTCAATAATTAGGTTTATTTGATTATTAAGACTACCTAATCTGTCTGTGAGGCTCTATTCTCTTTACCTGCACCTTTTTTTTTATTACAAAGTTATAGGTTTAGTTCTATTAGTTTAGCAGAATTTATTATTAAGTATAAAACCCCTTTAATATATTTACTAGTAGCAGGTGGGTGTAGCTAGTGGTGGGCTAAAAGTGCATTTCCCCCAGGTGCTGAGTACCAAGACGGGTGCCAAAAAGCCATTCTGCATTAGTTAAGCTATTCAGAAACATCTAGGGTGGCAAACTAAATCTTTTATCCAGGTAAAGGAAAGTCTTACTACAACTTTGCAAATAGATTCCTCAGTGTTTGAGTATGTACACATGTGGGGGATGCACCTGGAATAACAACCTTGCAGGGAATTTACATTTATTTTTGGTAAAACGCTGTGCGGCACAATTGAATTTTTCTATATAATGCAGGTTTTAGCTTCAGCTGCTTAACATTTTTCCTTGAGTCTTAATATATTTGGTTCTGTTGCGAGAAAAAAATACAAATCTTTATGTGTAACGTAGTTAAGTATAATTATGTGCTTTTTGCCATTACGTTTGCTTCTCTATGTTGGATGTTCTGGTCTTTTCTGCACAGGCCTATACATAAGTAAAACATTTTTGTAGAGTAGACATTTGCAGAATCACACTGTTATTAATGTCTCAGATTTTATGCAGTCTGTCAGAATGTGGGGAAATATTAATGCTCCAGTTTTCTGTACACTTTGATTCTTTGTAATAAAATCTTGTCTTGTCTCCTGTGCTTTTGTGCCTGCCCCATCTGTGTGTAGCTACTAGATGGATGTGTTGCTATTAGTATTGAATATCATGCACAATGCAACTTTATTCAACTATTCTGCCCCGGATAAAAAAAAAAAAGAGATGTCAAATAAGTATCTAAAGAGAGCAAGCAATGCAAATATCAGTCTTTGGCCTATGATGTGAATGTTCTAGTGATACTGAAAGAGGTTGTTGCATTATATGTCCAGGGTCAAATTTAAATTTGTAAATACTTCTCACCTTCGTATACCGTTTTCCATGATCAGGAGCTCATGAGGGATATCTCTGAACTCTTTAAATTTGGCTGTCTAGCAGTTGGTAGCTAATCGTGTTGGCACCAAAGATATAAAAAAACCTCTAAAACTTCGCTGACAATCGGTAAGGGTATGTTCACATATTTTGGAGCGAAATGCGTCCCAATCATTACGGTAATCCATAGTTCTCATAGAGGACTATGGATTGCGCCTCTTCTCGCTCATACAATACGATCATATTGTACGCGTGGGGAGATAAGTGACATGTCACTTATTGCGAGTAATGACAGTCTATGAGGGTGGTGGGCTGCCCCCCCAACACCGCGGGTGTATGTGCCGATCAGCGAGACTCTCTGAACACCCGGTGCAAGCGCGGGGCATCCTACCCGCCCCACAATTTAGCCGTGTGAAGTTCCCCTAAAGGTTGCATCAATTAGTCATGAAGCAATCAACCATAACATTGATCTTCTTCTTACAATGACACCTATCAAGGGGTGGTTTATAATGGGCAACAAGTTAAATCAGTTCTTAAAGTGAATATATTGATTGCAGGAAAGATTGGCAAGTCAGGAGATATGAGTGAGACTGATAAAGGCCAAATTGTGATGACTGAGTCAATGGAACTCCAAAGCTGCAGAATTTGTAGTATCCTCCCGGTATGAAGGGTAAGAACTTACCATTAGTAGTCCAAGAAAGGATACTTGGGATCAAAGTGCCAATGAAGACCCCTGTCAATCAGAAAATGCCCCTGTATAAGCATTATATGTAGCATTAGAAGTGAACCATGGAGCAATGGAAGAAGGGGATCAGTCTGAAGTATTACTTTACTAATTGCTTTATTTACTTTACTACTCAATTACTTTTCTAATTCATGTTCATCATGTGGATGGCTGGCTGTGTGTACCTTATTTACCTGGGGAAGACCCGGCACCAGAGTACAATATAGGAAGAAAATCTGGTGAGGGCAGGGTATTTTTTGGGAACTTTGTGTTCTGGCACTTATGTTGATGTTGTTTTCTATATGTACTACCTAACTAAACATTGTTGCTGACTAATTACCTACCCCCATTCATGGTGATAGTATTCCCTAGTACTAACCTCCCTAGCTGGATAATTATTAAAGTATTGTTTGTTTAATGTTAATCTGATCAGTATATATTTAACAGGTTTTTATTTTATTCCTTAACACCATGTGTAGAACTTGAATGTTTTTAGCAAGTATACTAATAATTTTTCCCTTATGTCCTACATCAGCACAACTATGTCTTACAGTGGTGGCCAAAAGTATTGGCACCCCTGTAATTCTGTCAGATAATACTCAGTTTCTTCCTGAAAATGATTGCAATCACAAATTCTTTGGTTATATTATCTTCATTTAATTTGTCTTCAATGGAAAACAACAAAAAGAATTGTCATAAAGCCAAATTGGATGCAAAATAAGACTTAAAGTTATCTAGGACTCTGACATATAGGTGGCGAGAGAAGGTGACAAGGCACATAGGCACAAGTCCATGTATAGATTTTTGGCTTGAAGTTAGGCTAGGTTATTTTTTGTTGTTAGAGATAAGTTATCAAGATTGGCTTATAATGAACATTGTTTGTAGAAAATTAATGACGCTGTTATACATGTCCATTACTATATATCTGTATGCATTGATTTTGTGTCAATAAAATGTTGTTTAAAAAAAAAAAAAAGCCAAATTGGATATACAGTCATATGAAAAAGTTTGAGTAGTAAATAAATGGTTCTGCACACCAAATATGAAAAAGAAAGTGGGTGCTGTATTAAGTGGAAGAAGACTAAAAAGTCTATGTCTCATATATATATGTAAATCCACCGCCCACCTGGTGTGCGGTGGATTTACATATATATATGAAAAAGTTTGGGCACCCCTATTAATCTTAATCATTTTTAGTTCTAAATATTTGGGTGTTTGCAACAGCCATTTCAATTTGATATATCTAATAACTGATGGACACAGTAATATTTCCGGATTGAAATGAGGTTTATTGTACTAATACAAAATGTGCAATATTAGTTATTAGATATATCAAATTGAAATGGCTGTTGCAAACACCCAAATATTTAGAACAAAAAATTATTTAGATTAATAGGGGTGCCCAAACTTTTTCATATGACTGTAATTCCACACCAAACCTAAAAAGGGGGTGGACAAAAGTATTGGCACTGTTTGAAAAATCATGTGATGCTTCTCTAATTTGTGTAATTAACAGCACCTGTAACTTACCTGTGGCACCTAACGTGTTGGCAATAACTAAATCACACTTGCAGCCAGTTGACATGGATTAAAGTTGACTCAACCTCTGTCCTGTGTCCTTGTGTGTACCACATTATGCATGGAGAAAAGAAAGAAGACCAAAGAACTGTCTGAGGACTTGAGAATCCAAATTGTGAGGAAGCCTGAGCAATCTCAAGGCTACAAGTCCATCTCCAAAGACCTGAATGTTCCTGTGGCTACCGTGCGCAGTGTCATCAAGAAGTTGAAAGCCCATGGCACTGTGGCTAACCTCCATAGATGTGGACGGAAAAGAAAAATTTATGAGAGATTTCAACACAAGATTGTGCGGATGGTGGATAAAGAACCTCGACTAACATCCAAACAAGTTCAAGCTGCCCTGCAGTGCGAGGGTACAACAGTGTCACCCCGTACTATCCGTCGGCGTCTGAATGAAAAGGGACTGTATGGTAGGATACCCAGGAAGACCCCACTTCTTACCCCGAGACCTAAAAAAGCCAGGCTGGAGTTTGCCAAAACTTACCTGAGAAAGCCGAAAACATTTTGGAAGAATGTTCTCTGCTCAGATGAGACAAAAGTAGAGCTTTTTGGGAGAAGGCATCAACATAGACTTTACAGGAAAAAAAAAAGAGGCATTCAAAGAAAAGAACACGGTCCCTACAGTCAAATATGGCGAAGGTTCCCTGATGTTTTGGGGTTGCTTTGCTGCCTCTGGCACTGGAATGCTTGACCGTGTGCATGGCATTATGAAGTCTGAAGACTACCAACAAATTTTGCAGCATAATGTAGGGCCCAGTGTGAGAAAGCTGGGTCTCCCTCAGAGGTCATGGGTCTTCCAGCAGGACAATGACCCAAAACACACTTCAAAAAGCACTAGAAAATGGTTTGAGAGAAAGCACTGGAGACTTCTAAAGTGGCCAGCAATGAGTCCATGCCTGAATCCCATAGAACACCTGTGGAGAGATCTCAAAATGGCAGTTTAGAGAAGGCACCTTTCACATCTCAGGGACCTGGAGCAGTTTGCCAAAGAAGAATGGTCTAAAATTCCAGCAGAGCATTGAAAGAAACTCATTGATGGTTACCGGAAGCGGTTGTTCGCAGTTATTTTGGTTAAAGGTTGTGCTACCAAGTATTAGGCTGAGGGTGCCAATACTTTTGTCCGGCCCATTTTTGGAGTTTTGTGTGAAATGATCAATGATTTGATTTTTGTTTCATTCTCTTTTGTGTTTTTTCATTGCAAGCAAAATAAATGAATATATTAATACCAAAGAATATGTGATTGCAATCATTTTCAGGAAGAACCTGAGTATTATCTGACAGAATTGCAGGGGTGCCAATACTTTTGGCCACCACTGTAAGGACAAACTAGACAAGATAATACATACAGTAAATACAGATCTATAAAAGGTATTAGCAGACAAAGTAAGTACCTGAGGTTAGCTTTGGCGCTGTGCGACCACGTGGGGGCATGTGATGCCAGCAAGTTCCTGGTCCCTCATGATATACCTAGTGCGGTGTATACCCCCACAGCAGACAACTCCTGCTCAACACATGCTCAACTCTTTCCTGCCCATTTACGCCTCGGGGATGGTCTTATGCCCTCCTCCCTCTAGGCTGAGTGTCTTAACCTTCATAAACTAAGTTGGCTTATAATTTCGCCCAGGAGGGTCACAGAAAGGTGGCTCTGGTACCACCAGGCCCCACTGGGCCATATCATGTTCTGATATCAAACATGGTTCGGCGTCCAGGTTCCTGTAGCTGTTCTCCATATCTCCCCATCCCTTAGGTCCAAGAAGAGAGTGTGACCCATGTAGGCATTTGTCTTGCTCCAGGGTTTTCCAATATGGAATCGATATACGTGTATGATATTCCCATAATTTCATATGCAAATTCCGTTCTGGGGCATCTACCACACCGCCTTTGATGTTTTGGACCTTTGAAAGAAATCTAGCACGGCCCCTAAGAGGATGGATAAGGTGTGAACAGAATAATCAAAGGCTTTTGAGGCTTGACTATCTGGTGAGATATGCTACCTGTGCACCAAATGGCTTGCTAGATATTTGAAGTAAGCGAGTAATTAGGGTATGTTCACACAATGTTTGTGAAATATGTATTTGGGTGCGTATAATGTATTAACAATGTTCCATTAAGTTTTCATTTATTTTAATGTAAAATACGTATTTTACATAAGTTATTGCATTGCATTTTACTGATCTGTATCAAGAAGTGACCTAACTTTTTTTTTTTAACAGTTTTATGCATTTAAAAGCCAATAGGGTACGTTTTTGCATTCCGGAAAATGTATCCAAATATGTACCACACTATGGTACAAGTATGGCTGCAGACTCTGAAGAGCCCACACTATTGCCAGGCTTTCCTTCTCCATCGTCGAGTAGGCTACCTCCCTAGACAGAAGCTTCCTTGAGTGTTCTGGCCCGTTGTGTCAACCTGGTTGAGCACTGCACCAAGGCCAAAGTCACTGGTGTCAGTCTGTACTAAAAACAGCAAGGCGAAGATGGCTGCTTGTAGTATCGGGAAGCTGGAAAGGGCAGACTTCAGTGCCTGGAAGGCTATCTCGCAGTCATTTGTCCACTCGACTGTGGAGGGCAAATCTTCCAGCTGAGGTCTATTGGGGCCTTATCAGGCTACTGTAGTTTGGAACAAACCTCCCATAGTACCCAGCGGTTCCCACGAAGGACATCACCTGTTGCTTGTTCCTGGGGGTGGGCCAGGAAGCGATGGCATACATCTTTCCATGCTCTGGTTTCAGGGCCAATTGCCTATCTGGTGCTCCAGGAATTGGACCTCGCTCATGCTCAGGTGGCACTTTAACGGCTTGATGGTTAAGCCTATCTGGCGAATTCGCCCGCGCACCTGCATTAGATGCTCTAGGTGATCCTCCCACATGGTACTAATGACAATGAGATCCAGGTACGTGGCCACATACCATTCATATCTCTTTAGCAGTATTTTGACCATCCGCTGAAAAGTGGCAGGGTCATTCTTCATTCTGAATGACATGGTGGTGGACTCATGACATCCAAATGGGGTAATAAAGGCAGAGCGTTACAATGCCTCGCAGGTCAGGGGAATCTGCCAGTATGCCTGGCTCAGATTCATTATGGTCAGGTATTTGGCCAACTGGTCAAGCAGGTCATCGATGTGTGGCATCAGGTACACATTGGTGACAGTGACAGCGTTGAGACTCCTGTAGTTCATGCAGAACTCAGTAGTTCCGGTCTCTCTTTGGGCTTTCTGCGCTGCCTGAAGCTTGTCTTGTGGTATGGGGACCAGTACCCACACTTTCTGACCCACCTGGTAGTTTCTCTCACAAGCATTCTGGTCATACCATCGCTTCTGGTTGTCCTGGGCCTGCGCCATGTTGTATCAAGGCCTACATTTTGTCACGGAAGCGTACGATATACTCAATGACCAACACCTCAGGGGTGGCTAAATCTCCCTCCCAGGCCTCCTTTACCAGATCCAGGGGGCCCCGTACCTGTTCGCCATACAGGAGCTTGAAGGGGAAGATGGCGGATGGGAGCCTTTGGGTTCCATTAACATGTTTTATAGTCAACTCGGCCAGCTCAGGTTTCCAAACCTCCCCATCAGTTACTTATGATAATTAGTCTGTTCCCGATTGGCTGAAGATTTTATATGAAGGGAAAGGACACTGCATGTCTAAGTATGGGTGGCCCATGATTGACCCATTTAACATGAAATGGGGCATTAGTTTTATATACCAGATGCATCTGGTGTCCATTTGAATCTCTTAGAGACTGTGAGATATCATACTTCGGTGATTAAACTTTCAACCCGATAAACAAATTGAGGGTCCTGTTTCTTAGTTTTACAACTGTTAAAACTAAGAGTTAATGAATTACTGAAATACAGTACAATATATGCATGGTTACAACAATACAGGATACACCTTTCACTCTCTTATACTCCACCTCGTACATATACACATTTCTATGGTCATTATAAACGGAGCTTATTATCAAATCATAACTGCTCTGCTCATTTTCCTCACAGGAAGATAATTATTGATACCCTCCACAAGGAGTGTGAGCTACAAAAGGTCATTGTCAAGCTTGCTGTTCAAAGAGTTCTGTTTCAGAGCACATAAATGGAAAGTTACTTGGAAGGAAAAAGTGTGGTAAGAAAAGGTGCACAAGCAACATCCGCTTTGAAAGCATTATCAAGTAAAGGCGATTCAAGAATGTGGGAGAGATTCACGAGGTGTGAACTGCAGCTGGAGTCAGTGCTTTAAGAGCCACAACACAAAGATGTATCCGGGACATGGGCTACAACTTTCACATCTCTTGTGTCAAGCCACTCATGACCCAGAGACCCCATCAGAAGCTTCTTACCTGGGATAAGGAGAAAAAAGGACTGGATTGGTGTTTAGTGTCCATAGTCCTGTTTTAAGATGAAAGTAAATTTTGCATTTCATTAAGAAATCAAGTTCCCAGAGTCTGGAGGAAGAGTAGAGAAGACACAAACCAAGTTGCTTGAGGTCTAGTGTGAAGATTCCCCCGTCGGTGACTGTTTGGGGAGCCATGTCATCTGCTGGCATTGGACCAATGTGTTACTACAAGTCCAAGGTCAGCGCAGCAGTCTACCAGGAAATTTTTAGAGCGTGTCATGCTTCCTTCTGCTGACAAGCTTTATGGAGATGCCGATTTTCATTTTCCAGCAGGACCTGGCACCAGCCCTCACTGCCAAAAATGACCAATATCTGGTATGATAGCCACAGTATGCCTGTGTTTGAGCCACATAGGATGTTGACCAAACCCACTTCTAGGTGCCCTATGGCCTTCAAAGTGGAAAAAAAACGTATAAAAAGCTAAGATGGCTGAACTGGCAGTATTTACTAAATGAATGTATCACAACCTAAAGAATTAAGATTTTATGTACATCAGTGACCTCTAACTGATGGGTGGACCTTCCAACAGAAAAAGTGTCAGCCAACTCTATGGCTTTGTCGACCAGAGGCAAATGTGTTCTCTGGCAAAAACCGTGGTCCTAGTTATGTTTTCAGTTTTAGCCTTTGGGCTGGTCTACAAAGATAGGCTCTTCAGGGAGGAAGAGGAGGAGATAATTTTCCCTTAATTCTAGCACCTAAGTCTTCCAGTGGGTAAAGGTAAAGTATTTATTTCAGACTCCTCAATCTATTCTTCTGAAGGAGAAAAATCGGTGAAGAGACCTGCAGACCTGTTATTGCCATTGATGAGGAAATTTGGCTATGGCCATTCTGTAATTGAATGGTGGAAGGCCCACAGTTCAGCCTCGCCCAGTAAGACTGGGTACCCATCTGAAGAAGATCCCAGTCCAAATGTCTCTCATTTCAGTGAGAAATAGGTACTAATAGGTGTGCACATAAGAGGTGGGTTGAGTATCCGCAATTTAGTATTTATGTTTGGGATCTTTGGACCACTGCTAAGGTTGTGATTACTTCTGCTGCCTTAAAAAAATAAAAATTTAATTCACCCCTAAAGATATTCTGATGCTACCGTCCAGTTGAATCTGGAACAAAATGTTCACAGGCATAGTCACTAGACAGAAAATTATATTGGGAGCTCATGTGTTTAAACTTCTGTAAGCAGTTGTCTGAGTTTTTGGGTCCCATGGCACTTTAGACCTTTACAGAGGGAGGTCCTGTGCCACTGGAATTGCAACCTTGGATGGTCGGATAAGATGTGCTTCCTGTCCATCGCTTCCTCAGATGGTGGAGATCTCAGAGAAAGGTAGTCCAAGGTTCAGCCTTCTTGGACCTGGACAGCAAGGGCGTACATCTAGATGAGTTTCCATTGAGAAGAAGGAGATGATGATGTGTTTCAATCTCAGAGAACTCTGAGCCAGTCGATTAGCTCTTCTTCACTTTGCACCCATGCTCAGAGGTAAAAAAGTGAGGATCAGAGTGGACAACTTGACAGCAGCACTTTACATCCACATAGAGGCACTTGATCTCAGCCCCTTCTATGGGAAGTGGGAAAGATTCTGTCATAGACAGAAAGGAACAAAGAACCACACCCATCTGTCAGTAGTCCACAGATGGGAATCTCTCAACATGGTAGCTAACTTTCTGAGCCAGTGTCAGGCTGTTCTGAGTGAGCTGCTGTTAGAGCTGGAGATATTCAACTAGATTACTTGAATGTGGGGGGAGCCAGAGATTGATCTTGTGGCCAGGAGGTCCTTTGCCAAGTTGGAGAAATCATGCTGACAATCCCTTGGCCAAGGATGCACGGTCCACACCTTGGAGGTTTAGGCTGGCCTACATATTCCTTCCAGTTTCCATGATACCAAGGATATTGATAAAACTCAGACAAGACAATGGTAAAAGTCATCATGCCATTCTGTCCAAAGACGAGTCTTTGTCCACCGCTATTCCTAGTGTCTCAGGGCATGCAGAGAGATAGAACCTGACAGTCTGAAGGTTGGCTAGCCTCTACTGATATTACCTAATGGGCTTTCTCAAGCAGTCATGTGGATCTTTATTACAGTCACAAGCAGAATTTTCTAAGAAGGCTTATGCTAGACTTAAAGGGATCTGGTTCTCTGAGAGGAATGTGGTTTTGAACCATTGTGCAGGATTATGATCTTGCTGCATAATGGCCTAGACAAACGTCTAAGTCCTTCAATGTAGAAAGTGTAAGTTACAGCACCTGCTTAGGCTGGTCCCTGTCTAAGAATAACCGTGTCAGATGGCTTTCCCGATTTTTCAAAAGTTGTTGGGCCCCCGGGGTTTATTAGAAATGAGAAAAGTATACTCCCCCTCCCTGACCTTCCGTCGTCCCCATGGGGCCGGCCCCTACACCCCGGGGCAAGTGAACGTCCCCTGTTCAAAGGGTATGTGCAGCCAATTGCAGACCACCACATCATATCACAAAACCCATTGGGCCATGACTGGACAACACTTTAACGAGTAGTTCATGTGCAGCCGGGGTGTAAGGCCGCCATCGGGACGGAAAAGGATGTAAATTTAAAACGGCTTTTTAATCTACCCCAGCTGACCAACAAGCTTTTGTAAGTCCCAGACAACCCCTTTAACGATCAAGGGCTGGTGTGGCGTTCCATTTGAGCAGCTGGAAAGTGTAAAGCAGAAGTTTATTTTCTTCAAGGTGGCATTCCTACTGGAAATAACTTCTGCCAAGAGAATTGGAGAACTGTAGGCCCTATCCTTGACAGAAATTTATATCATATTTCTGTGAAATTAGAATATTACTAAAAAGACTTCGACCTTCATTCCTAAGTAGAAAAAAGGTAGGGAAAACCTGATTTATATGATCAGATTCCCCATCATAGGAGGGGATTAAGTTGCAGTCTTTTGATATCACCAGATGTCCAAAATCTATCTGGATATAATTGGGAAATTTAGGAAGGTAATGAATCTCCTAATCTTGCTTTCAGGGAAAAAAAAAATAGAGGCTTGAAGGCCTCCAAGCCTACCCTAAACATATAAATTAAGGTTGCAGTCCTTCAGCAGTCTATTCTGAAACCCATTACCTAAGAGGGTTACTTTTTGCTAATTCCCAATGGTTGGCTGCTGGACATAAGGGAAGCATTGATTTCCAAAGAAAATCTGTTTTCTCTTAATCTTGACAGCAGCACAAATATGCTGGCCTAGTCAACTTCATAATAATCCCAGGGTGGGAGGGAATAGATGAGCCCTCTATAGGGCCAGGGGGCTTTAGTCAATTGGTATTTATTTTGATTAAATTAAAAGTTTAATCCATCCTACCATTTAACCAGGGCAGAAATATCCATCGATGTTCTTCAGTCAGGACTTAGGGAAAACAGATTAGTTGGAAATTAACGATCATTAGGTACTTTTATATAATATACAATATATAATTTTTAAATTTAATTATTTATTTTATTAGTAAATTAAAGCACGTTGATATATAATTATTTTAAAAATATTTATTTTAAAGCGCCATTGGTTCCAGGGGGGTGTACATTTTAGGGGGGGTTTCATACACAACAAGGTCAAAACCCAGTACAATGAAAAATGATGAATGACAATTGGGACACAGAGGGAAAGGACCCAAACCCGCGAGGGATTACAATCTACAGGGGGGGGGGAAAGGGGAAAGACTGAGGGGGAAGCATGTATTGTGAGGTTAGTGACAGCAGGATTTTGTAGGTTTAGGCAAGCATAAGAAATGGGGTTTTTTTAGGTTGCTTTTTAAGCTGGTGAAAGTGGGGGAAGTCTGATGTGTTGGGGCATGAGTTCCCAATGTGGGTGAAGGGACGGGGGAAGTTTTGGAGACGGTTGTGTGAGGAGCTGAAAAGGGGGAGCAGAGGGAAGGCCCGTGAGGAGCGGAAAAATGCGTGAGGGGAATTTTTTGGAAATTGGCAGAGATGTATGGAGGGGAGGGGTTTATGGGACCTTGTGGGTCTATTAGCAACTTGAAATTTAAATTTCGCTGGGCAACGGGGAGCCAGTGAAAGAATTGAAAAGGGGGAAGGGGAAAGGGGAGTACGGGGAGAGAGGTGGAAAAGACGGGCACGATTTTAAGGAGGGTTTTGGAGGGGGCGGGGGTGCAGCTGAGAGGCCACAAGAAGGATTTTGATAGTCTAGGCGGGAGATGAAAAGGCAGGGCCCAGAATTTTTTGTAGTGTATATTGAGGAATGAGCGAATGCGAGAGATGTTTTTCAGGTGGAGGCGGCAGGCAGGGGTGATTTTTGGATTGTGGTTTGAAAGATAACGGAGTCGGGGATTCCCCCAAGGGCAGCGGACTTGGGAAAAGGGTAGGTGTACGCCATTAAAGGATAGAGAGACGGGGCAGGGTAATTTGGATGGGGGAAAGATTTTTAAATTATTTTTTTCTTCCCCACATTTATTTTTGGGAGACGGGGGAGAAGAAGGGGGAAAAGGGGGACAGACTCGGGGATTGGGGGAGAGTGAGAGGTGACATCGGGCCGGGGAGTAAAAAGTTGGGTATCTTAGCATAAGGGGTAAAAAAGCATGTGAGGCTATGAGCTGACCCGGGCCCAAGAGTGAAAAGAGAGAAGGTAGAGGACCCGGGAAATGCCCCCTGGGGGACCCCAAAGAGAGGGCCGGGGGGGGGAGGTGGGCGGAAGAGAGACGTGATTTCCGACATGAGGTACGAGGATATCCAGGAAAGGGCCAAGCCCCGTGATGCCGAGGGGGAGGGGTTTTTGTACGGGAGGGAATGGTCGACATGTAAAAGGGCGGGGACGGTCTAAAGGAGGACCCAAAAGAGAGTGGCTGAGGTTTTTTGGCAGTTGCTAGGTCTTTGGGTGACCTTGGTTAGGGGGGTTTGGGTGGGGTGGGGGGGGTGGGAAAACCCAGATTGTATGGGTCAAGGAGAGATTGGAGGAGAGGGGGAGGAAAAGCTAAAAGATAGACGTGCTGCTCGGGGATTTGGAAGCAAAAGGAGCAGTGAGAGGGGGATATTGACAGAGAGGAGGGTCAAGGGTTTGTTTTTTTAAGGATTGGGGTGATAGTAGCATGTTTAAAGGGCGGAAGGAGACCCCAGGGGTTATGATGGGTTTTAAAGAGATGGGGTGGGGGCCGGGATGATAGAAACTGAGGTCTGGGATGGGGGTAGGATGACAGTGGTCCAGACTACAGTTAGGGGTTGGATTTGGGGCAAGAGAGGAAAGTTTGTCATGAGTGACAGTGGGGAAGCAGGTAAGGGGAAGAGCAGTTTGCAAAAAGTAGAGGGGGGGTGGTGGGACTTGGGCTAAAGCTTTCTCTAGTGGTTATCCTCTGGAGGAAGGGGAAAGGCAAAACGTCGCTGAAAGGGGGGATGGGGGGGGGGGCTGGGGGCGGAGGAGAGTTTTAAAGGTTTTTTAATAATTGGGCTGGGGGGGTGGGGCAGGGGGATATGAGGTTGGTGAAAAAGTCCTGTTTGGCTGAGGTTAGTGCAGAATTTTAAAAGTATTTTGTGATTTTTTTTTTTGAGGCCCAAAATCTCGGTGGAGCGAGTTTTCTTCCAGCGGCGTTTTGCAAATTTTGGGAAAACCCCTCAGTTGTTTAGTGGAAATCGTGTGGGCCCGGGTTTTCTGTTGACTTGCGGGGGTTTTTTGTGTTGAGGGAGCGACTGAGTCAAGGGTGGGGTGGATTGTGGGTTTGTAGAAAGTGGTGGCTGCTCTTGGGCCTTTTAAAAGAGGGGATGGTTGAAAGAGGTGTAAAAGAGTCAGAGAGAGTGAGGGTTTGTAGGTTCCTGCGGGGGCGACGGATATGAAAACAGGAGGAGCGGTGGGTGGGAGTGGGGGGAAGGGAAGCAGGGTTTTGGGTCAGATATGGGTGGGGGGAGTTTTAAGGTTTGATATGGGGCAAAGGGGGGGTGAAGAGGGGGTCCAGTGGTGTCCATTTTTTAGTGGGGTCCAAAGTCCACTGGGGGAGGTCGAAGGGGGACAGAGGGAAAGGGTTTTTTTGGGAAAACGAGGGGGTTTGATTGGATATTGAAGTCCCCATGATGGGTAGTGGGATGCGGTGGAAAGAAAGTGGAGAAGCCCGGGAAAAAAATTTCCGAGAAAGGCTGACCGGGGCCCGGGGTCGGTAATAAAAACCACTTGGAGGCTGGAGGGGGGGTAGATCGACAGAGTGCACCCCAAAGGAGGAGGTGTGAGGGAAGGCAGAGGGGGGGGAGTGGGAACAAAGGAACAGTGTCAACAGGGGGAGGCCGACACCTCCGCCCCTGCTTGTTACCAGGGCGAAAGGGGGTTACAAGTTGGAGGCCCCCAGAGAGAGTGCGCAGAGAAAACAGTGTCAGAGGGGGTCAGCCAGGTTTCAGCAGACAAGGGAAAAGTAATTTCGTGAGATGAACAAGTTGAGTGGAAAGTTTATTACTTCAACCGGCATTCCAAGAGCCCAAGGAAGGGGTAGGGGAGCAGGGGTTCAGAGGGGGTTTGCTTTAGTGAAGGGGTTAACGGGAAATTTTTAGTGGTGAATCTGTCAAAACGGGGAAGGGCGATGGTGGGAATGTGCTGTGGGGCCCTGGGGTTGGGGGATATGTCCCCCGAAGCCAGAAGGAGCAGTGAGAGGGTGAGCAGGTGGGAGTAGGAAAGACTGTAGTATATATACACTATATTAAATATAGAACCAATCTTGCAGGAAAAAAATATATTGCAAAGTGGCAAATTCTTTATAGTTTAGAAGTACTTTCACATGTTAGACATTAACGTCATGGTTTCCATTCATAACTGAGCTAAAACAACCCCGTTTTGAAGGGATCTCAACAAATCATGTTGGATAACATTGACGTCTACTGGTGCCCAAGATTAATCTGTTGGGATACTTTTGACGGGAATTGCACTGCATGCTGCACCATTATTGCACAACCATGAAGCACTAATGGTCCGGTATAATTAAAAAGAAACCTTGTTTATGGATCTAGCACAGTTTAACCTGACCCGAACATCTTGTCTTTTTGTGTTATCTGCCCTTATTTGTACATTAAAGCCACTGAAAAACATTAAAAAAGTTCAGATAACATTCAGTGCTGTGATATCATGGTGAATTATCTGTTTAGTTTTACTACATCTGTATCTTATTTAAAAAAAAAAGTCACTTCAGTCATCATCTTTTCAGATTTTTCAGTCGCACAGAAATCGTGCAGCGACAAGAGTGGAGAGCTGTCTGTTAGCAGTATCCACGGTCTCCAGTAAGAAGGCACGGGTAGTTTATTAATGTCCCCGCATTCCTAGTTGCGTTTTACATACAGCTCGGTAGAAAGTGTAAGTTACAGCACTATTAGCCTGCTTTTTGTGTTTTATCATCTATCACATGATTTTCAGTGTGGAAAAAAACTATCAAAAATGCAACAGCCATACAATGAAAGTCTAAGGCTATGTCTACTCAGGAATGGTTGGATTTTATGTGGATTCAGTATTTGGGAAAAACAAAAATCAGGCATCCCCATATAATGCGATAGAAAATCCAAGCTGTGGGCTACACAGCTCAGATTTTCAGGGGTCGTATTTCAAAACCGAAATACGATCGAAAAACATAGAACATGTTTTATAATCCGCTGGAAATCATCAGATTATAATACTGTTGTGGGACTGTCGAAAACCGACTGCAAAAACCGTGCCAAAAAAACGAGTTTAAAAATCAAAAATTGATAGCAAAATACTGATCAGATTCGGTAACAGAATTTGACAGTATTTTACTTATGCCGAATAGACAATGCCTAAGGAAAGAAAAGTGCCTGAAAAAAAGAGCACACTGCATTGCGAAAAAAAACTGTTACTGACTTGAACAAAGAAACCTAAAGTAAAACATGTTTCACAGAGACCAATTTCACAGTACATTTGGCTACTGGCTTTCAGCTAACATTTGGTTGTTGCACTTTTTGCAAAAAAAATGCTTCTAAAAAAAAAAGGTAGAATTTTTGTTGTTGTTGTTCCAATGCACTTGCTTTCTGGAAAATTTATAATTGTGTGTTAATGCTTTTATTTCTTCCATTTCCCCACAAGTAGTCAGGCAAGATGTTGGATTCCACAGGATTACACCAGAACAATTATGATAAGTGTCTGAAAATCAACTGGAATGAGAATCTCTGTAGCAGAACTATATCTATCATGACTCGGTGGGTCAAAAGCAAATTGAGGATTTGTTACAACCAACAGAGGGCGCTGTGGGCTTCTCAGCCCCTTTCCCATAATGCCTTGTGATATGCAGATGCTAAGTAGAGGGCGAAAAGGCAAAACAAAAACTCTACAAGCCGTTCGTTCGGTGCTCTCCTTAAGGAGAGATCTTCCCTTCCTATATCTATCATATGCAGTGCTGCGTTGTGTATGGTCAGGGGCACTCAGCATATTTTTGTGTGCTATTTTACGCACAAAGGGCCACAATTATGTCCATTGCAACCAATCAGAGCTCCCCTTTCACTTCATATAGTGCTCTGGAAAAATGAAAAGGGCACACTGATCGGTTGCTATGGGCAACAAAGTGAGTTTTAGACCTAGACAGTTCTCGTACATGTGGCCCAAAATGTACATTCTTATCTCTATTACACATCAAAATGCACATAAAAAGGGACATTAAGCTCTCGCTGACGTAAATGGGAAAAGCGTGCATTAGGCACACAGCTGCATTTTTTTGCAAACTGTTCAACTGTTCAATGTGTTATCGCTGCACAAAAAATTTGAGTGAAGGATCATTAAGCGTGGCAAAGAACAATGAAATTCCTTGTACTTTAAAAAAAAAAAAAAAAACATGAAAATAAACCGAAAAAGACATGCTTATTTCACTGCAAAAGAAGTCTAAGGGTATGTTCACACGGCGTATTGGGACGCATACTATATGGACCGTAATACGCCGGGTGTTTTGGAAGTATGCGCTGATCAGTGTGCACCTCTAAAGCCCCATTCATATGCATTCTCAGCTGCGTGTAAGCGCCGCGAACAATTGACATGCCACTTCTCTCCCCGCGCATATAATACGATCATATTGTACGCTGGAGGAGGCGAGGCATAATTCATAGATCTCTATGAGAACTATGAATTACCGTAATTGCGGCTCGCATTTTGCACGTATTAGACCACAAATGCTCTGTGAACATACCCTAAGGTAACAAAATTCCTGCACATACTTCTCTGAGGATTCCCTCACACATTCTTTAGTTGATTGCCTCAAAATCTGCATTGCTTCTTAAAAAAAAATAAAAAATAAAAACAGTCTTGTAAGCCTCTGTTGCCCATAGCAACCAATCAGAGCTCAACTTACATTTTTTACTCTGCTGTGGAAAATTGAAAGCTGAGCTCTGGTTGGTTGCTATGAGCAGCAGAGGCAGGTTTACATTTGAACACTTCATAAACGAGGGCTAATGTGTTTGGAATCATGCATTTTTTTCTGATGTATTTTTATTTTTCTGTTAAATTCTTAATGAGGACTTTTTTGCAGGTTTTTTTCAGTTCTTATTGGCACCATTTTGGGGTAAATAAGACTTTTTGATCCTTTTTGTTGTTTTTTTGGGTGAAGAAATTTTACAAAAAGTTGCAATTTTTTGTTTATATTTTTATACTGTTCATCATGTGAGATGAACTAGCTGATAATTTTATAGTTTGGTTCATTACAGCTGCAGCGATACCAATTATGTGTTGGTTTTATTTATTTTTTTGTAGAGAGTGGGATTTTGTTAGGGAAAAATTATATTCTCTTTTTTTCCCATTTTACTTGGGATTTTTTCTTATTTAAAACCAAACATTTCTTGAAAAAGTTTTTCACTACTTTTATTTGAAAAAAACATTAAAAATGCGAGCAAAGTGGAAAACGTAAGTTCAATGACGATTCCGCTGAACAGTCATTGGACTCCCATTTCCTACTTAACTCACATTTTAATGTGTTTACAAATAAAACCGTGAAAAACGTTTTTTTTAAAAAATACCTGGATTTCTCGATCTTTATCATATTTGGAGTAATTAGTTGGAGGCCACCAAAGAAGATCCTTTACACAAATGAGGACAAGGAGTGCCAGCTTTAACAACAGCGAGGTAAGCGTTATTACTTGGCTTTATATAGTGAAATTTTTTTTTATTTATGTCATTCTTAAACTTTTTTTTTACTATTATTTTTTTTTAGTCCCACAAAAGGACTTAACAGGGTTGTCTTACTACAAGAATTAGCTTTTAACATGTTGGAAACAGTAAATCAAGACATTTGCCAAATACATTGTTCTTTTGATATGTCCTTGGTCGGTCAGGAGATAAGACAGATTTTATCTGCTGTAAGTGCACACAGGTTTCTCTAGTTACAGTTATTTAAGGCTATGGCCACACAGCACTGACAGAATGCCAGTCAGATTATCCAACTGGTATTTTATTTTTATTTTTTTTAACAACATAGCCCATGTTCCATCTGTAAATCGAGGCGGAAGAATTAACATGTTCTAAGTTTTTTTTCTGATGGTCGGATTTACTGTCAGAAAATCTGAGCTGTGTAGACTACAGCTCAGATTTTCTATAAAGGAATGTTCACACAATGTATTTTGGCACGTAATTGCGCTGCAATACACCCATAGTAAGCTCTGCACATATAGAAAAATCCTAGCCTTAACTCTCTTGGTCATGGAGGTCACTAGAGCTTCACCGGTTGCAGCTGTTGGAATCCTCTTCCACTCCTCCATGATGACATCACGGAGCTGGTGGAAGTTAGAGACCTTGTGCTCTTCCACCTTCTATATGAGGATGCCCCACAGTTTAGGTCTGCAGACATGCTTGACAAGTCCAGCACTTTTACCTTGATTTTCTTTAGCAAGGCAGTGGTCATCTTGCAGGTGTGTTTTGGGTTGTTATCTTGTTGGAATACTGCCCTGCTGCACAGTTTCCAAAGAGAGGGGCACATCCCAGTTTCATGTTTTCATGTTTTCAAATATGAAGCGTCCCACACGCATAGCTGTCACTCCTGCATTTGTAACTCTGATTTGCAGGGAGAAATGAACAATGGGCAGCAGGAACAGAGCAGTGAAGCCGGGTTTGGTATCAAGTCGTAGCTTGGACCCACTCGGTTCTGATAGTGCCAGGGACACAAAGCTGCAGTATTGCTTGGCACAATATGATCCATTTTGTGTCTGAAGTCAAAACCAGCAAGGCTTGAGAGGGAGGAGAATGTAGACTGTACCAGGGGCAATAGAGGGTGTGACAGGGAGTGTTACATGGGATGTTCCAGTACCGTTATAAGTCGAAGCCCAAGTGGGCCCATTGTTGCCTCTATTGGTGGGGGCGTTCCTGCACCAGAATTCCAGGAGCATCCACACACAGGAGCAAGGCCACATTCACCCCCCATGTGTGCCCAGCACAATGCCAATCTAAGGTAAATAGACACATCCTGCTGCCTCTTTGTCTGTAACCATATCCGTATTTGCACCTCTGACCAATATCTGTATAGTTATGCCCCTATGTATGTATTGTTTGTCTAGTTCGCTCACAGATGATTAAATCTTTAAACTTTAATCCTGAGCGGGTCTGTAGTCTTGATCACCAATATCACGTGTCTGTTTTTCTCGCTCTCTAAAATATCGCTGCCTAGGCTGGTTCCTGGCCTTGTTATAAGTATGTAATGGACCGGTCTTATAACTTACATGGAGCTAGTGGAAGTCTACCCAGCTGGCAGAGCTCTGTTTCACCAGTGAAGGTAAACGGATCTCTCCCAGCCGTTCAAGGTTGTGTACAAGTGGGGTATCCTCTCGCACTCCCTGGGTCTTTCTGTGCCCGTGTGGACAGTGGTTAACTGTGAAACCATATCCGGTTGCCCTTGTGCACCTCTAGGGGGAGCACAACATCACGATACACCCCAAATCAGGCTGTTGACCCTCGAGTGGGCGCGGGCTTTTCCTGGCAATATTATTAAAGGATTATCACAAAAAATTATAGCATATTACTAGGGTTTGCCATCCCTTTCTCATGCCAGGACTCTAGTTTGAATGGTCTATAGTGCTGGGTTAGTTATGTGTTCCCATAACAGTTGTTACCTGCATGGCAGCGCTGTCAGTTACAACAAAGTACAAAGAAATCTATATAAGTCACTGGGTGTGTGCCGGAGGCGGGGAGTGTCGCCGTGTATGGTGTAGGGGAAACTTTGAAGGGGAAGCAGCACTGTGGCCCTTTTATTATCAGAACCAGTTGGGGTCCCAGCAATGAAAAATTTATGGCATATTCTAGTGATGAAGAACGCAGTACAAAATCTCATGTTTTAGTATCAGCCACATTGTGATTTTTGCAATTTATTGCTCTATAGGGTCTCGACCTGCTTCATCTTAAATAAATCTGCTGCCAAAAGCGATCTAATTATTAAATGAAAACAGTGATTCCTAGATAAGTGTCACACCTGATTTGGACATAGGCCAGCACTGGGTACTTTTATTTGCCTCTGGGCAACCTGTTGACTGATGTTTGATATAATATGTTGCTTGAAGAAGAATTAAAAAATAAAAATTGATCGGCACATCCAAAACAATTTTAAAAAAAAATTATATATGTGCACGCTGGCATGGCAGCAAAACAATTTAAACACAACGTAATATCAGCAGCACTCTACAAACTCCAAAAATGGTCAAAGTAAGTATAGGAATTTTTGGCTTGAAGAAGAATTAATAGTGGAATGTTTGTAGTTTTGAGCTCAGTTCTCAGTTTTTGGCTTCTCATCTAACCACTTTCATACCAGTTTGTTTTTGCTTTGCTTTCATAACATACAGTCTGTGCCAGTCTACACTCATAAAAACGGGTGTTATCTCCAAAATCCTCTGTGTGAGAGCTGTTTAGCTTTGATCTGGGTGAAGATACGGTAGCAAATTACATTAAAGCTTCCTCTCTGTTCTGACTTTTTCAGGTAAAGGCAAGGCGGGCACAGGAAACATTCTGAAAACATCCCCCAAAAGAAAATCATCGATTCTTCCATTATAATTAGGGAGTTTAATTGCAGTGACTTGATCCATAAATAGAATGAGATAGATAATATGAAATACCATGACTTTTCTATCAAAAACCATCTGCAAACAGAAAAGATTTCTTATTCAAATATAATAACGATTAGCAGCATGAATATATGATAGCCAGGTAATGAGAAATGACACCTTGCTATAAACTTCAAGATTTACAAAGGACTATTAAAATAACAAAGAGAATTAGAAATGTGGAACAACACATTGTGCTAAAGTACTGAAATAAGGTTTCTATCAAGATTTTTGATGCCTATATTTAGCATGATGATCCCCCAGCAGAGACTGTGAAAATTTTTATTTTTTTTCCTTTTCTTCATTTTAAAAAATGTTTCAGGAAAATATAAAAACATTTATTTTGCTTTCCTGCACTGAATACAATATTTTCACTGCCGTCACCTGCACGGAAGTTGGGTGAAATGACCTTGGTTGTGTGACCTAAAGTGAAACCCCCTAGCATTCCCAGGAGTTCAAAAGTGATCTTTGGGTAAGTCCACACCAATTTGGGTTTTTTTTGCGGTTTTTCAGACGTTTTTGGGGTTGAAAAATATCAAAAACTGACTGCAACCACCCCAAGACTTTAAAAGAAATTCTGAAGTGTCTACACAGATTGGATTTTCTGATGGTTGGGTTTTCCAAACTGAAAAACCATAGTAACATTACAAAATGTTCACATAACATCAACTACACAGTGTACCATGTATATTAAAAGAATTTCTGAAAATTTATTAATAACAGACAACTTGTCGTCACGTAATATGTATCACAAAATATTTGCATTTTTGCCCCATAGTCCCAAAGGGTTAAGCAACCATCCAAAACTCCCCCCCTTTTTTGGCTTATTTTTAAAAGGCAATGTTCTCACATAGCGGGTAGGTGGAAAGAGCACCCAGACAGGTGGCTGGCCGCACCGGTGTGCGACGTTTCAGGGATTTGTACATATTTGTACACTTACAAAATGCACATTCTTCTGTCTGGTTTTAGGGTGAAACATGTACTAATTAACCCCTTCCCGACATAACGATAGCATACGCCCTAGCGGGGAAATGACTTCCTGCAAATGGACGTATCAAAAGCCCCGGCGATCTTGCGGGCGAGCCGCGCGGATCGCAAAAGGGACCACGGTAAATTACCGTTGGCCTCATCCACACATCCGCGGGCCCGGGGGTGATTTACCGCTTTATTACCCGCAGCCCCGTCATGGGGGTATCAACATACTTCAATCAAAGTCACTTTTTGAACTGGCTGGTCCCTAAAAAATTATTTGCAATTTTTTTGAAATGGAAAATTTCTACTAAATTTTCAAGCCTCCTAATGTCTAAAAAAAAAAAAGAATTTAAAAAAAATGATGCCAAACTACAGCAGACATATGGTAGATGCTAGTTATAAATTATTTTGAATGGAATAACTATCTGTCTTACATGCAGAAATTTTTGAAGTTTAGAATTGGTAAATTTTTCACATTTTTCACGATTCTTTGATATTTTTCACAAATAAACAAGCATTTTTTGGACCAAAAATTTCTTACTATCTTAAAGCACAATGTGTCACGAGAAAAACAGCCTCTGAATCACATGGGATAGGTTAAAGTGTCAAAAAGTTATTCTCACATAAAGAGACACATGACAGATTTAAAAAATGGGGCTCTGTCAGAGAGGCCAAAACAGGCTTCGGCGGTAAGGGGTTAATGTTTAGGGGGATGGTCGAATCCGCAAACTACAGACAGAATCGTCCCCCTAATACGTTCTAAAAATTATAAAATACTGGTCGGATTCTTTAATCAGATTTGACCAGTATTTGGTCAGTGCGGTGTGACCTTACCCTTAGGGCATGTCCCCACGGCACGGATTTGCGGCTGGTTTTTCAGACGGTTTGCGGTTTTGCAGACAGTCTGAAAAAAGCAGCCGCAAACGAGCACAACGGGCTCCCATGGAAAACCGTGCAGCAGTCCCCACTGCACGGGTTTTCTGCCAACGGTTTTCCCGCCCGCAGTGCATTCAGCATGCACATTCTTCCGTCTGGTCTTCAGACAGAATATGTGCAAGTGAATGTGAAGGAGAGGGCTTTTCTCCGCTCATCGCGGAGAAAAGCCCCCCCCCCCCCCCGGGCGTGTGGACGGCACAAAAACGGGACAAATACGGTCATATAAAACGACAGGCATATGTACATTACCGTGTTAAAAGGCCCTTATAGGAATGCATAGAGAGGCAAACTTCCTGTCAGCATCAAAAGCACAGTATTTTTTCAGCTAACCAGAGAGCAGCTCATGTGACATAACATAGAATGTTGCATCAGCCAGGAATCCTGTATGCAAGTGCAGGTAAGCAAAGTTACTGACACTACGGTGTACCTAAAAGCAATTTCTAATGAACTAATGTAAAAAAAAAAAACAAAATAAAACAGAGTGATCCATTAAAGGGGAGTATATTTATTTTTTTCCCAAAACAGTATTACATGTGTGCAATGGTTTTGTCTGTCTCGGCAGTTCAGGCCCATTGAGGCTGGGGTCACACATTGTATTTTTATTGCATTTTTGTAATATTTTTAACTGCATCAAAAAAGCAGGTGTTTTATTATGAAATCAAATTTGTGACACCTAGGTAAAATTTGGAATAACTGAAAAAAATAAAAGCGTTTTTTTTGAAAAATACCCAATAGGTGCTGGCTGTTAATTTCAACCGCCACCTTCTATTAGCAGCTGGGATGGGAGATGACTACAATCTTACCTATTTAACCACTTAGATGCAAAAGTCAACGAGACTGTGGCATTTAAGTTGTTAATAATGGCACAACATTCTCTTCCACTGTCCGATCAACTCCACTGTAAAAAGATCACAGGGTGCCGACCAGTTGTCATGGATGACTTCCAGTTGCCATCTTAATACTTTTATTACACCTTGCTTGAATAAGGTTGCAATAGAAGAACAATTATTGTACAGCATTCTACAATATATTACCATTGCAGAATAGTGTACAAGGGATTGGGCCTCCTATGCGTCCAATATCATAAAGGAGGCCAGGAAGTATACGTGTTAATTGAAAAAAGTTTTAAAAATTTAAAAAAGTAGTTCTAGTTTAAAACATCCTCTTTTTGCTATTATACAAATACAAAAAAACAATAAAAAAGGTAAAAGTAATTAGTATTGATAAATCCGTAAAAGTCTAATCTATTAAAGCATAACATTTTTTATTCTGTATGATGAATACCATAGAAATAAGAATACCCATTGACAAAATTAAATTTTTTTTCTTGGTTGCTTCAACTCTTTAAAATTTTTTAAAAGTGATCAAAATGTCTCATGTGTCCCATAATGGTACCAGTAAAAACTACACTTCAGCCCGCAAAAAGAAACCTCATTCAGGTCTATAGATGGAAAAATAAAAAAGGTATTGGTTACAGAAAATGGTGCTGCAAAGCAAACTTAAAAAAATAAAAAGTACTAAGCTGTAATAAAAATTCTAATTCACTCTGTGTGTTTTTTGCTGCGGCGGTGGCCGCCATGCAGTGTTGCCCCCATTTAGTATAGGGACCCACTTTATAGAGGTCGCTGTGAAGTGGCAAGTGGGCCTTTTCCTTTTGATCAAAAAGTAAACTAAGAACCTTCTGTTCATTTTTGTAAAGTTTTGCTGAGAAGCATTAGATCAACGTATAGTGTGAGGATGTGCGGTTTATGCCTCTCTCTTCCAGACAAAAATTGTACCAACCTGCAGAATAATTATAGAGCATAGTAAATGGTACCGTTAAAAAGTAGTACCCGTCTTGTATACAACCCTTACATGGCTATAAAGATGGAAAAAAAAAAAAGTTAAGGTTCTTGGAACGCGGGGAGAAAAAAACAAACATGATTTAAACAAAAATCCCTGAAGGGGGAAAAGGTTAAATATGTTGTGGATATTCTGTATTGCCTCCACTGGGGACGTCCAAATCTGTAATAACATTTTATTGTTGTGGATTTTGCTGCAGAAACACTGCGTACCTCCAGCAAATTCCCAAAATCAGGATTTCTAATACGTTGCACTTTTTGTTTTCTTGTCAATCAGTTTTCATAGTTCACACTGGAAGTTCACAGCTACAAAATCTGCATGATATGGTGTGGATTTGTCACTGTGGATTTACTGTAGTTTACATTGTCTTAGCGTTTGAACAAAAAACCTATGGCTTGATTCACATGGTGTACAAATGATGCTGAAAAATATGCACTTATTTCAAGGTAAAAACACATCATTTAAGAATAGGGCCTGGGTGGGGAAAAATAGAAAATAAGTAATAGTTACCTCCTTCTCTGCTGCTGCAGCTCCAAAGCTCCTGTGTTTTGGGATGAGAACCCAGAATTGAGGAGGATGAAACTGACTTCAAGGACCTGCAGCAGAGGAGAAACTGGAGGTGAATATCACGTTTTTCCTATTTTTCCCAACCTGGCCTTCTTTAACTAAATTTTTATTTACCTGAACAACCCCTTTAACTGCTTGCTGACCACCTATTGACAGTCTATAAGGGTATATTCACACGGCGTAATTGCGGCATGCATTTCGCTGCGTTTTTGCGCTTCAATATGCCGGACATGCGCGCTGCAATTACGGTAATTCATAGCTCTCATAGAGGATTATGAATTGTGTCTCGTCTCCCCCAGAGTACAATACAATCATTTTCAACGCCGGGGGAGAGAAGTGACAGGTCACTTCTTTGCGTCGCTTACGCGCCGCTGATAATAGAAGTGAATAGGGCCGCCCCCCCTCCCCCTGTGCTTGAAAGTATGCGCTGAACAGTGCGTACTTCCAAAACACACGGCGTACTGCGACGCGCACAGAACACGTGGCAGTACGCTGTGTGAACATACCCTATCTACATAACCTCTCCCCTCCATACATCTCTGCTCTAATCTCCAGATATCTCCCCTCACGCAGTCTCCGCTCCTCACAGGACCTTCTCCTCTGCTCTCCCCCTTATCAGCTCCTCACACAACCGTCTCCAAGACTTCTCCCGTGCTTCCCCCCGTACGCTGGAACTCACTCCCCCAACACCGCAGACTCTCCCCCACTTTCTCCAGCTTCAAAAGAAACCTGAAAACCCATCTCTTCAGGATTGCCTATAACCAACAATAACCCCACCACCGGTACACCGGCCCACAAACATGTCTGCCCCTCACCTTCTGTTTCTTCCCACCTTCCTTTTAGAGTGTAAGCCCTCACGGGCAGGGACCTCTCTCCTTCTGTACCAGTTGTTAGTTATTAATTTGTCACCTTTGTACTTGTTTGACCCATGTTATGTATGAAACCTGAATGTACAGCGCCCTGGAACCACGAGCGCTCAAAAATAAATAATAATAATAATAATATCTCTGTACGGAAGTTCTGGACTGTCCGTGCAGAGATCGAAGCTGTACACTAAGGCTATATTCACACGGCGTAATTGCACCGCCTACAGTATGGCCAAAATTACGCCGGGTGATTTGGGAATCGCGCTAATACGCGTGTACTACCACGAGAGGGGAGGGGTAGGGGGCAGCAGCCCACCAGCCCCATTGACGGTCATTACTCGCGGCACGTATTCGCCGCAAGTAATTGACATGTCACTTATCTCCCCATGCGTACAATATGATCGTATTTTACGAGCGGGGAGAGGAGGCGTAATCCATAGTTCTATCCAAGAACTATGGATTACCATAATTTTGGCACACATCTCGCCCGAATTAGAGCGCAAATACGTGGCGAAATGTGTACTGAAGTTTGCCCGTGTAAACCTACCCTTGTTGTGCAGCTTCACGGGTGAAGAGCCAGCTATCAGCGATAGCTGAGCTCTGCACTGAGAGCACAGGGACGGTTTATTACCATCCCGGTGTTTCAGATCGCTGTACATATAGCACTCAATGAGCACTGTATATACAGACTAGCAGGAAGCTTTCCGGAGCGGGTGGTCATGTGAATGCCAGGGCTTAAAAGTTACAGATGCTGCTGGGTCTTAACAGACCCAAATCTGCTCTGAAGTGAATACAGGGGTTTTTTTTTTTTTACCCTGCATTTCCACTGTTACTTTGGCTAATATTCCAGTCCGTTACAGGGGATATCAGAAGAAAAAAAAAGGGACGTAAAAATGTCCCCAAAGGTCTTTTTCTGACCCTATGGTGGCACAATATGTAAAATAAAGTAATAATAAAAACAAACACATACACACAATAAAATATTATTAAAAAAAAATCATTAACAGCCCAAACCACAACTTTTATCCCCCCCAACTAAAACTTTTGTGACCTATATATAAATGCATGATGGGAAAGTGACACAGTTAAAGAAAACTTATTTTAGCGCCACTATTCCTGGTAAGGGTTTTCACATTAAAAAATGTGAAGAGCAGACTTTGGATTATTATTATTATTTTTACTATTTTCCCTTTTATTTTAAAAACAAATTAATGTAAAAATGACAGTTGTACCCACTTCTCAGCTGAGACCAGGACTGGAGCTGTACAGGTTTACAGGTTATAAATGTAAATAAAAGTATCATCAGTGACTGACCCTGAACAAATATGTTGAAAATTATAAAACTTTTAATTTACACAATGATTCAACTTTTTTTGGATAATAAGGCTAAGTTTACACAACGGATTTTAATGAGGAATTCAATACGGATTCCATATTGGATTCCTCTTTACAATCCTCATGTTATTCACTTGAATGACCAGTCCGCGCCAGTGAACTACAGCACGGATTTTCCACACCACGGATAAAGGACAACATGCATGAAAAGCATAAAAAGCGCCTGATTTATGAACCCGCTCTACAGCAGGTCATAAATCAGGCACATTCCAGCGCTCGGGCGACAGTTCGGGGTCAGGTATTCCACTTTGAAAGTGCTCTACCTGTTCCAACTGTAATGCGCCCAGAAATGCCTTAGCGAAGCTATAAATCTATAGCTTCACTATGGTTCTATTCCCCCCCACCTACCTTAAAAATGTATGAACGGGGCTGTGCCTGATAGCGGGCTGTAAAGATGCCAGATATCTGGTGCTGCCCCGTTCATACGTCGCTCTTAATATCTGTGTTGTGGAAAAAGAATAAACGTGTTGATTTTTTTGGAGTGGATCCCTGTCAGATCCTAGTCTGGGAGAATTGACATAGATTAGACCAAATCAAAGGTGAATAGCGCCTCTGTTAATTAAAAATCCTTGGCAGTAATTCAAGGTATCGCCTCAGATTTCTACCAAGGATTACACGTTGAATTTTTCTGAGAAAGTCCAATGTGTTAACCCAGCCTAAAAGTGGAAACCCTTAAACCTGTACACATTCATGAATATTGCAAGTGTGACAGACAATTTAGTTTTATTCACACAAGATCCATGACTTTTATTTATCTCCGCTATGTCACAGCTGTGTACAAACATATACCAGCCGGTTCCATCAGACCCCATAGATTTTCGGAATTTTGAATGACAAGAACAATGCTGCAGAATGTTTTATTTTCTTCCTGTTAAAAATAAGGGGAAAGCACAGCTGTAACTTGAAGCTTCTAGGCCTGAAAGGCTGATTTATAACAGGTCCTTCCACTTAATATGGGTCACCTACCATGTGTCTTCTCATAATGCCCCAGCCAGAAAAACGCACCAAAACTATGACAAAAATCAAGAACAAAGGTGTTTACAAACCCTGTCATTTTTAATCCCTTCCCAACATTTGACATGCATTTAGGTCACAAAGGATTTATGGAATGAACTCGCAAGCTAAGCCCACTCCATGCACAGCAGATGCTGACCAGCCCATCATGGCTGTATAACTACTAAGATACTGTGATCTATGTGACTGTGGCATCTAGGCAGTTACCCTGCAGAGGGTCCGTTCTCCCAATCAGCTCTCCCATGACATGATTGCAGCATGCCGACTGGTTGTCATCACAGCCGGAGTCCGAATGAAGCCCCCCTCCAGGCGTGCCATGCTACAGCTCCTATTACACCTTGCCGAAGCAAGGTGTAATAAAAGAACCACAGCTGTATTCTATTCTGCAATACATTAGTAATGTGCTGCCTAGTGATCAAGTACCTTAGTGGAACTACAAATACAAGTAAAAGGTTTTAAACATCAGAAATTAAAAGTTAGAAAAACAAACCTTTTTTCCACTTTACAAATAAAAAAATAAATTAATTTAATTAGTACTGCGGAATCTTTAAAAGTCTGAGCTATTTAAATATAATATAATCCCACAAAGCACATCCATAAAAAATACTCAATGATAACATTGTGGGTTTATTAGTTGCTTTGCCTCCTGAAAAAATAGGAATAAAAGTGATTAAAAAGTTTCATGTACCCCAAGATTATACCAATAAAAACTACACTTCCTCCTGCACACAGAGAAGCCCTCTCACAGGTCTATAGATGGTAAAAATAAAAAAGTTATTGGTCCCAGAAAATGGCGATGTCAAGCAATTTTTTTTTTTTTTTAAAAAGTTTTTTTTCTAATTTTTTTTTAATAAACAACCAAACAATTAAACTTAAGGAAAGCTATGTAAGTTTTGTATCACCATAATCGTACTCCCTTCCAGAATAAAGTTAATATGTCACTTATATCACATGGATAATGCCATAAAAAAGAAAACCAAAAAACAAATGGCAGACTTGCATTTTCTTTCCATTCACATTATATGGTAGATAATTATATCTTAGATAAGATCATTTCTTATGGAAGGTGGAAAAAACAAGCAAACAGAAACAAAAATTGCTGCGGTGGCAAAAGATTAAAATTTTTATGCGCACTACAAGAGGTATATGGTAAACATACATGGAGCCAAACTGCTCTACCATGACCGATTCAGTTTTACTGCTTTGTGTTATTGAAACCATAGGACTATATGATGTTAAGAGACAGACATATGTGTGTGTAGATTAGATGTTACTCTACCTCTCATGTGACTATATTGTGCAATTGTACTGATATATTGCCTCCTGTAGTCACTCTAAACCTCTTTCATCACTATGCCCTTTGTACTGTAATATTTCTATAGCCATCTTGCAGCTGTTTTGTTGCCCTGAATCCTGGCATGGTTGGCATCTGAATGCATTCAATTAGTAAAAACACCTGGGGCTCTGAAAAAAGATAATCTCTGAGAATGTGATTTATTTTCTTTCAGCACTTGATGATTTTCTTCATTTTGTAAAACAAATTCTTTGAGTTCTTCATCCATCCCTGTTTGGCCCTTGTCTCACTGGCACTAAATCTTTGCCATCTGAAATACCTTTTTCAGAGATATACTAAGCACATCTTGACCCTCAGCATACAAATCAAGATGTCTGTGTATGGACAATTGGTTCATGATGATATTTTTCTTTATGAGCACCACAGTCTATAAAAAGGCCTACTGGGAATAACGTGCATCCACTGGGTCTCTAAGGCCATGTTCACATGGCTTAAACCAGGACGTATTTCGGTCCGTAATTACGCGCCGGAGTGCGCCTATTACGGGCTGAAAACGTCCTGGACATTGCGGTAATCCACAGTTCTCATAGAGAACTATGGATTACGTCTCCTCTCCCAGCTCGGCGAACACGCCGCGGGGGGGAGATAAGTGACATGTTATTTACTAGCGGCGTATACGCGCCGCTAGTAATGATTGTCTATGGGCCAGCGAAGTGCCGCCCCGCCCCCGGCCACACGGCGTAATTGCGGGGCGTAATTACGTCCCGCAGTTAAGCCGTGTGAACCTAGCCTAAGGGATTTGGCTCGGGGATGACCCAGGGAATGGATTCTGTGCACTCTTTACCCCTAACCACTACAAATACAGTGGGGGTAATACATACTTGATACACTGGTGATTTTGCAAGTTTTGCCACCTACAATGAATTGAGAGGTCTGTATTTTATATTGTAGGTACACTTCAACTGCGAGAGACAGAATTTAAACAAAATTAATTTGCTTTTTATTGCATGAAATAAGTATTTGATCACCTACCAACCAGCAAGAATATTGGCTCTCACAGACCTGTTAGTTTTTCTTTAAGAAGCCTCCTACTCAACACTCATTACCTGTATTAATTGCACCTGTTTGAGTTAGTTTTCTTTGTAAAAGACAAACTGCTTGGCGAGAAGGAAACAACTGTACTGGAATGCGTGTATATACAGTATATATGTGTGTATATATATATATATGTGTATATATATATATGTGTGTATGTATATATATATATATATATATATTATATATGCCGCAACCATGCCAGTGGCACCCAGGTTCAGATTGTGTTTTTCAGAAATGTTTTTTTGTGTGCAGAACTATACGTTGTATTTGGCATATATTGCTTTTAATTTATATAGGGAGGAATGGATGCCTCCATTTTGGTCTCTTGCACCCTGCCCACCTCCCACAGGTTGTTATATCAGTGCAGTATGCTTGTAAGGTTGGTGTATTTTTTTTATTTTTCTCTCTGGATTATGGAGGTCTGTTGACCCAATGAGAAGTCTGTTGACTCAAGTGAGAGGTAAAAATAGAGTAGGACCACCCACCTTGAGATACCGTTGGTAGCCGGGGGTGGCTTAAGCATTTTTTGATCAAAACGTGAACTAAGAATCTCAAAGTTTTTTGCATGTAAACAACTGTTGGCGCAATAATTAGAAAATGGAAGAAACCTGCCCAGAGCTGCAAAGGAGGATCTGGATATTGACCTGAATAGAGCTTGGAACACAGTCTCAGAGATTACTGTTAATAACACACTACATGGTCATGGATTAAAATTTTGCAGGGCCCACAAGGTCCACCAGCTCACGCCAGCACATGTCCAGGCCCAATTGAAGTTCGCCAATGATCATCTGGATGATCCAGAGAAGGCATGGGAGAATGATTAAATGAAGTGTACCTACAATAAAAATTACAGACCTCTCCATTCTTTATAGGTGGGAAAACTTGCAAATATGACAGTGTATCAAATACTTATTTTCACCATTGTAGATATGGACTTTCCATAGGGAATTCCCAGGCCATTATCCCTGGAGTATTCTCTGTTCACAACAGTTGGTGCATGGATGGAGAAAAGATACTAATTTCCAGTACAAAGGAAGTGGACTAAAA